>JAXGGA010020384.1:0-18385 GCA_038373865.1 Uloborus plumipes | reverse complement strand
TAAATAATAGTGTTTTTATGGGGAATTGTTTTTTCATTTGCGTAATAATCTGCAGAAATGGTGTCAAAGCATCTTTGTGCAGTGCAGCTGTCATTTATTTTGTTTGTTACATTTCAGTTTAATTTTAAATCACATTTAAAATTCTATCAATTTGAAGCTGGGACACGTCATTTTCTCCTTCTTCCGACAAAGATAATTTTTTTGTGTCATTTCTAAATGGATTATACCTAATCAATTGATACTTGATGGCACAAAATTAAATGGAGAACCAATAAAAATTACACTTAATGGGTGGTAGTTATTAAAATTGATTTTAAAAAATGCTAAAGTCTCGGACATGATTTGTACCATTTTCGTCGGAATGACCCATATTTGGTTTCAGCAGTCATTAAATAATACTTAGGGGAATGTATCCAGTCAATATTCAAACAATTCTAAAAGGATGTACTATTCTTCAAAAAAAAAGGCCTTGGTACATCGATGGCAAAGGTACCCAACCAACTACAAATGTCAAAAATGTGCAGTCTACAGAGCAGCATAAAAACTTCTTCATATTTTCATTTCTAGTTATCAGTTCTGCGATACTCAATATCTAGCAATTCTTTACAGGAACAATTGATAGAAGTTGAAAAACTGATGCAAAAGTGTAACAACATCACGCTGGTAAAATAGTAATAATAATACCACTACTAATAATAATGATAAAAAGACTTTGAAGGTTGAGTCCTTTTACCAAACTGCAAAATATGAACTGTTGTTTTTAGCCCACGTTCCCGTTAAAAATAAAAGAAACGAAAAAAGCATTAAAAGTGGCTTAATGCATCTAAAAAATATCGCCAAGTCCAAAAAAAAAGTCAAAAAGAAATAAAAAAGTAAAATAAATATTGAAAAATTAAAAATTGGAAAGTAGGGTATTGAGATGAGGAATTTGTGTGTCGGTCGGTCCCCCCCCCCCCTAATAACTTTTGAATGAACATTCCAATTTGAACAAACTTTTTTTGTTGGAAAGATCTCGCCGAGTACAGCTCATTCCCATATTTGATTTTTCGATTTGAACAATTTTTGGTTCAACTTTGAACCGTTCAACCAACCTGTCCCGCGATACTAACTTTTTAGTGAAAAGTCCGATTTGAATAAACTTTTTTTTGTTCGAAAGAATTTATCAGGAATACTTCATTCCCGTATTTACATTTCCGATTTGAACAATTTTTTGTTCAACATTGAACCGTTTAAACAAGCTGTCACCCCTAATAACTTTTGAGTGAACAGTTCAATTCAAACGAATTGTTTTTGTTCGAAGAGTCTCAGCAAGGATACTTTATTACCGTATTAAATTCTCCGTTTGAAATTTTTTTTCGTTCAACATTGAACCGTTCAAGCTACCTTTCCCCACCTAATAATTTTTAAGTGAACCGTCCGAATTGGATAAGCCTTTTTTTGTTCGAAAGATCGCGGAGAGGCTCATTCTCATATTTCGCTGTTTGATTTGAACTATTTGTTGTTCAACGTTGAATTGTTCAGAAAAAAACTTTACATTAGAGCCTACGGGGAAATTGAAGTTGAATGTTGATCCTGAACTTAAAGGCGATTTCCTTCAAACTAACTTTGTAAGAAAATGGTTTTGATAAATAATGTTTGTGAAGTACTTTTCTGAATAATCTTCTGTGAGGAATCTGATTCCGACTCCGACTCCGCAAACATGGCGGAAATGCAGGCTCAAAAAAAAAAAAAAAAAAAGACTGACTGTGCAGACGATTTTTTGTTTATTTATTCATTTGTTTTATTTTATTTACTATTTTTATTAATATTATTATTATTATTATTTGGCAGACGATTTTTTTTACAAAAATTTTTAATTCACGAGGGCATTTTATTCTTTATTTATATTTAACAATTGGCAACGGATTAAAAATGAAATTCGAGACCTTTTGTTAATGAACGAGTTTTTTCCTTTTTTTTTTTCTTTCTTTGATAAAATGTGTTTTGATGTTCTTTACACATTTAATTTTTTTTTTTTTTTTTTTTGAAAACGATTAAGGAATTTTTCTACGGAAGAACTATAACAGTTACATTCTTTAAAAGGTGCGACAAAACTTTATTTATTAGTTTATTTACTTTTTACGTATCTATTTCATCTGATGAGTGGGGTATATTTTGCTTTTAGAAATCAGCTTTAAGTGCTAAAAAGGTATGTTTGACATAATTTTCAGTCTCATATAATCAAGAGAATAATGATCAGATGCTGGAATTCCGATGTTGATGTACGGGAAAGTAGGCTCGTTTAGTTCTTGACAGAACTTCTTGTTACAGTATAATACTGACAGCCGAGGTTCCAATTTAAAACTAGAATGCACAGTAATAAACTGTAAAACAAGCAATTTTAGTTTACGAAGTTCGCAATTTTACGGTTTATTGTCTTAAAATTTAGCTGCAATATACCATAAAATCAACAGTATAATACTAGCAGCAGAGGTTCCAATTAAAAACTGTAAAATACACGGCAATTTTGGTTTATTACTCCAAAATTAGCCATTTTTAGTTTATTACCATAGAATTAACTGTATTATACTGTAAAAACAACATTCATTTTTTACAGTGCATCGATATGTTGATTCAAAGTGATTTCGACGCTCAAAACTATTTTCGTGAAAGTACGAGTCTGTTTATAACTAAGCCAATGATAAGAATTGATACCTTTGTGCTTGAAGATTAAAAAATAAATCAAACCAGCTTAAAAAGATACAACTTTTTCTGAGAAACTGCAAAATTTAGTTTTCCTACAAAATTTTTTCCTTTTTTTCACTTAGTTTTATTTTCTTCTACTGAACTCGTGATGTCTTTTTCTATACTTCCAACGATTATTTTCCGTTTTTAAAGTTTTAGTACATTAATATTAATGGTCATAATTATTCCCATCTTTTACTAGAATAATGTAATCATGAGTGTGTATGAGCCCGTAACTTCATATAAGTGCGTGAATTGAAAAAGACTCAAAACATATGAAGTCAATTTCATCACTAATTGAAAATAGAAGTAGTGCATCCTCAGCCAACGATATGCCAAATGTAGGCAATCATTGATAATTTATTGATTTAACTATTTTACTTGAAATGTTGGTCTCAAAAGCCATTATAACTGAAACAGCCAAAATTATTGGAGAATCATTAACCACTATTACATAAGGTAAGGAACTTGTGAGCATTGATGGAAGGGAGCTACGTGAGTAACTAACAGTTGATCGTAAATATCGGGAAATGTAGATGGCTAACTGAAAATGTCTAGATGCCTCAATAGTTAGTCATAACTGCGCTGATGTATCATATTACCTTTCTGCGATTCATGTATACTTAGCGTTAACCAGCAGTAGCGGATTTGGGAGAGAAGAGAGGGGGCATAAGGGGCCCGTGCCTTTCCCAAAGACATGAAAACAATTCAACTATGATTAACGGTACTATTAACTATTTTTTAATTTATTTATTCCGGACAAAAGTAAAAAATTCAAAACTCAAACAACAAAATTTTATTTTCTTTTCGAAAAGAAAAACATACTACACGCATACCATAGGCAGCTGCACCGAAAAAGTGGGTGCAAAAGAACCGTATGCGTGGAGGGGGGGGGGCAGTACCTCTGAAGCCTCTTTTCTTTTTATAATTTTGTTATATTATTGGATTTTAACACTAATGATAAATGGCCTATTAAAAAATTGCGATTTATGGCCTCAAAAGTTAAGATTTTAGTTAAGATAAGTTCTATTCGTATGAAATAACCTGAAAAAAGTCAATTTTTTGGAATCAGCAGTTTTTATTTTTGTAAAATAAATCAGCACACTGAATAAAGAAGAATTTAGATTGATCATTAATTTCTTATTCTGTAAAAGTGAGAGGGCAAGGCCCCTTTCCTTTTGAAAGTGAGGGGGCAGTGACTGCCCTTGTCCCTCCGTACGAGCCGCCTATGACGCATACACACGCAAAGCGTATTTGAATAGAATCATTTTGATTTGCGGTGTGGGAGTAACACTTCAGTCGGCGGTCGGTGTAAAAGAATCCATAGAGTTTCGAATTGAAAGATACAGTAAACTTCCGATTAACTTGCGAAATAGGGTGGCACGACAACCGCGAATATCGCGGATACGCGAACAATAGGGGGAAAACTACAGTAATGTATGCAATAGCGGAAAAACAATTACATTCCTTTTGATTATAGCTAAAAATAACAGCATTGAATGTACAAAATATCTTGAAAAATTAAAACAGACCAAAATCGCGCTTTTATTCTTTCGCATTCAATAAATCATCACCATAAAAAAAGAAAACTAACGTGGGAAGGACAAGCGGCATAATCCGAGCCGAGAATAATTTGACCGGCGATAATCAAGAGTTTATTGTATATTATATTATGATTCGTTCATTAATTTTTTGATAGAAAATATGATTATTCTATTTTAATAAATGCCTCTATTAATCATTATAACAATGTTTCTAAGTAATACCGTGGGGGGAATCAAAGGCACATACTCAGTGTAGATTATATGGAAAATTAACAAAAACCAAGCACTATGATTCTTCAGGGGGCCAACTTTTCCCCTGACCCCCTAAATGACAGCTCATAATACTCATATTCCGTGCTTAAGTTTATAGGAGTAATTCATCTTTTTATGCAACTATCTTACATGCACAAGAATTTGCTGATCCCAATAAATTTTCACTCTGAATGACCATCTTTTAAGCTCTACAAAGTGTTTTTTTTTTTTTTTCTTTCGCTTCTGTAATGATGGTCGAAATCTCTGCTCTAATTCCTGAGGGACTCGTTAATGCATTCCTTAAATTTAAGTGTTATCGAAAAAATGTAAATACCGAATGGGAATGGTGCTTGAAAAGAAAATTTTTAATCTGTGGTCGACCTTAAAATAATTAATTAAATATGTTACAACTTAGAAAAGAACAAAAATTACTTGACGTTTGCCATTTAAAAAATGTAGAAAACGGCATAACCCTTTTGATTTTCGTACAACATCCATTTGCCAAAAAATTTGTTAGTATATGTCCCCGAAAAAAACCCGTTTAAAGAATAATTTTTAGCTTTTTTGAAGTTATTACATTCTTTGAAATATTCAACTACTTAATATGTTGATATTCAAACCTCAGACGAAGAATTATGGTCAGAAAAGGCAACCTGTCACGTATAAACTCGTTTTCAAACTTACACTACGTATGGTGAAGATCACTGGTTTTTGCCTCCCAACACTCTGCTAAATTTCTGAAATCTCGCTAGAAACTATCAGTCAACGTAACATCTTAGAAGCATGCATAAATCAGAGTAGAAATGTTACTTTCCTGAAACAAAGGACATTGAGAAATTCAAGAATGAATTCCTTTCCCAGTTTTTTAATTAAATACGCGTGGAATTTTTCTGAAATTAAGAAAACAGAATGATTAAGTCTCAAACTTTTATGGTTGTCATATTTCCTACAGCGCACTTGTGGCGTGACAGACGAATGATGATATTTAACGGAAAACTTCTTTTTCCGCTTACCACCGAATCCTCTTTGACCGTTCCAGGAAGGGCGGACGTGCGCCCGCAAAAGAAGAGGCCTAGTTCTACAAGACATCCGCAATTTTTCATACACGCTTTGGTTGGGGGTGGTTAGGCACATCTGTCCAATCTGTTTGCACGCATATTACCACTCCTTACAGCGGCTACAGCATTCCGGTGTGCAACACTTGATGCGAGAAAACGCTGCGGTAAAAGTATCCGAAAACCCTGTGGCAATTCATCAACGCCGATTTCGTTCAACAACGGCCCGGCGAAACAGCAACGAGGCAAAATCGCTGTTGCACGTGCAGCAAGTTCTTAACAGCGGAGAGAAAGAGTTTAAGAACTATCGGGGAAATTTCCCGGGACTCACTCCCAGAAAACTATGCATATGAGGGCCTCTTTTCTACTTTTCCGAAAGTTCTTCCATCCATTCTCCACCCTTCCCCCACCCTTGCAAAACAAGAAGCATAAACAACATGGAACTCGTGGACCCGCGCGTGCGAGGACTAAAATATTCCAAAACCATACATTAGGACTCAAAGCCGATAAAACCACGTTCGGGGGAGGTGGGGGTGGGATGGAACAGTTTGCAGACGAAACTTTTCGTGGGTCGACGGATAAGGTCGCGCATGAAGGGTAGTGGGGGTGGAGAGGAGAAACTATTTAGCGTAGGGAGGAAAGAGTTAAAAGGAAAGGAAATATAATGTCTGCCGTTTAAGGATTTTAAGGGGAAGGAAAAATAGAAGAGAACGGGGGTCTTTTAATTAACGCTCTCCTCCCCGCCGACTCCCCCCGTCGTTCCATCCTCATGCAGATGAGAATCCATCCGTTAATTGAATTCTGGGAAAGAACACCTGTTCCAAGTTTTCCGCAGGTAAGTCGGGGGTTGAGGGTAAGGCGGGGACGTTGAAGAAGCGACGTTTCCGATTGGCTGGTGGCCGTCGGAAGATCCCCCCCCCCCGGAGTACCATCCCCCGTCATTTACCTGGTTTATAACCGATCCAGCGATTACACAATGTCTATAGTGTCCGCTGTTAAACCAGGAAAACGGCAGTCCCCCTCCTTCCGACAGGTATAAACCCGCGCAGATTCTCCTTGGTAATTGCCAACACTAAACGGAATTTGATTCCCAATTACAGCGGGCTGCTTGGCAAGGGGGAGAGAATACTTCCTCGATCGATGATGAAAGGGGTGCGCGCGGGGGAGAGTGGAATTAAAATAAACTGCAAAAGGTCCGTTAAATTCATTCTTGACAAGTATTGGGGTGGGCAAGGCAGGAAATCGGAAATCTTTTAATGGGGATAATGAGGGATAAAAGGGAACTTAAAGACTATTGAAATACGATTCTAGCGGTCGAAATTCCTCAGGTTGTTTGCTGTGTGCCTCCGGGGGGATGCAAAAAGGGGTGGAATAGTGACTAATGAGCTATTCGAACGGAAGAACTAATTATTACGCATGAAAAACACAGCTCTTGGGAATTGATTTAAAGTTTCAAAGGGTTGAATTAATATCCCAATCGTGGTTTTTTTTTCCTCCTTTTAATAATCGACGCTTTCGAAATTCTTTTTGCTAGTAATTCGTTTTTAGTTTGCGTTTTGCTGCTGTCGGAAGAATTTCTGCCGAAAGCGCGATCCTTAATTAATAAAAGCGGCATCGAAAATTATGATCCAAATTTCACTATAGAAAAAAAGGATGGTTTTTAGAAAAAGTTTGTCTTTATTAATGTGCTGCCTGGTGCAAACTTTACTAGGATAAAGGAACTGGAAATTATGAATTAACAGTTTTCTTTAATTTTCCGTTCTTTCAACTATTAGTGTCAGAAGCGAATGAAATTCAATTAGTCCAGAGGAAAGCTTTTGTAGTAAGTATTTCAAACTCAACAGCTACAGCTACAGAAAAATAATAAATAATCTTTCAGAGTCTAGAAGCTTTTAATGCTCCGCAAAAAGTGTTTTTATGTCTGAGATTTTTCATGAATTAATGAGCTTTTGCATGCTTACGAAAAATAAATTTATTAAAAGATGACGATGAAAAATGTTATTGGCTATTTTTGATAATTTCTTTGAGAAAAACAAGAAAAATTAAAGCTAGAAATACAGTAACCAAGCATCTTCAAAGGAAAATTTAATTGTTTTTATATTTGTTCAAGAAATTGATTAGTAAACTTTAAAGCAAATGTTCTCCGCCAGATCAAGAAATTGTACATATTTTCTCGGCTTGTCCCAAATGAATAAGTAAAAGATTATAAATATTGATGTTTGAACTTTTTATATAAAAACCTTTGTTCCAAAATGTTTCATTGGTTGGTACGCAGTGAATAGAAAAATCCCAGGTGAACTAAAATGTTTGTTCAAATTTTCCTTGAACTATCTGTGCTAGCAGCAATCATTAAGTACCCATATTCTATTTTCTAAAAAAAGTATGCTTTTCATTAATAAGACCACCCATTTTGGAAACTGCTACGACATAAAAAAGAATATTAGACCCTTTTGAAACTTTCAGAGACGATACTTTCTTCATTTAAAAGTTTAATGTGCCACACACACACAAAAAGGAAAAAAAACTGCAGGTCTTCTATAAAATGTCTAGGAAACTGGCCTTCCATAAAGGTTTCGAATGACGCCATTAGTAATATTTCAAACCTACTTTAACCTCCTGTAAAGGGCATTAAAATTGCACTGAACTTCAAGCAAAACACTCAAAATCTTGACTCAATCAATAAGATTTCTTTCAGTTTAAGGTAAGATCTAAAATACACTTCCACTTCAAAGTTAGAAACTAAAATATCTGTACACTGTTAAAAAAAAACTGAATTTTCAGGAAGTTTTTTTTCTGATTTTAACAGAAAATTTCTGTTTTCGCTTCAAAACGTATCTTTTCCTTAAAGGAACAGACATATTCCGTGAATTACCGATCATTTTTTCCCCGCGCCAGGAACTTGGAAACTTGGACGCTTGCCAAAACATATATCGTTCGAATGTAGTGAGAAACCGATAGTGTTGTGAAGCCATTTTGCTTCAAAATTTGAGATTGCAAGGATTGGAAAACTTAAGCTGGATTTATAGCGTTCCCCCAATTATTTTGTGCCGTTAGAAGACTTGTGAAAAAATGATCTTTTCACGCTCCTGGAAGTCATTCTATTCCTGAAAGGATTCTACATGCCGCGTTGGATACAAGACGCATCCGCCGAGTTTCCCTTGTCCGACATTTTAAAGAAGATTTAGTTTATCAGTCCATAATTCATCGCAATGCATTCACGCAAAATGGGCAACAAAGGGGTGTGTGAGTATATTTTAAAATCCATACCCCCTTTTGTTGTTTTTTTTGTAAGTCGTCTATTAGAGAGAAGATTTTCGTCCAGGAAGAGGTAAGGCTCTTGCCCCATCAATTTTTATCATGTTTTTATTTTTGTTATTATTATTTTCAATTTAATTTGAGTCTAGACTTAATAGTTTGTTATTTCATGATGTGAACTGATAGACATTTAAGAGTTACATATATAAACCAACTATGAGTGCTGAGGGTTAGTAAAATGATTTTTGTAATTTTCCACAACGATTAAAAAACTTAGTCTCAAAACTAAGCTTTTTTAATACGCTTTTATTAGTTTCACATGTCGGTTTGTTTGTATGCATGTATGTAACTCTAAATGAAAGATCAATTCACGTTCTTTGAAAATATTAAAAGTAATATGTTTAATACTGTTAACACTAAAAGCTGAAGTATATATTACATGTTGATGTATTATAAGTGCATCTAAAAGCGTATTTTTTAGTTTTTTTAAACCAGTTTAAAGATTATTCTTTGGAAGCGATTTCATTAAAAACAAAAAATATCGTCAATTTTCAGAGTCCATTTCTTAAAGTGTTGATCACTATGAATACCATAACGTAAATGTATGAAAATAGAGGAAATCAGTGAAAATACAGGATTTATTTTAAAGGAACCACGAATGTTTCAAATTCAGAAAAAAAGAAAAAAAAACTTTCGGAAGAACTTAATTTGTATTCAAACTTAAGAGAAAATATTAAAAAAAATGCACATTGTTAATACTTCTTAATGTTTTGAAGTTGTGCGCTCAGAAATACTATGCATTGATCATTCCACCTTCAAAATATTTGAGTATTTTATGCGAGAATTGATGTAATCTTTACAAAAAAAAAATCATGTTATTTTAATGAACTAAAATTTTTAATGAAAAAAAAAACCAATTCTTGTATTGCTAAAGTATTTTTTTAAAGGCAAGATATTTGAGAGTTTGAATTGTATATATTTATATATATAATATATATATGTATATATATATATATACATATATTTGTGTGTGTATGTATGTATATATAAGTGTAAGCGTCTAGGTATAAGCCTATAACGTATAAGCGGGGAAGCGAGAAAATGAAGAACGGAGAATTAAGAAACGAAAAAATGAGGAACGGAAAAATGATGAACTGACATTTCTCAAAATCACGGAAATATAATTAACGAAACGGAAACACTCCGGCAACTCAGCTGCCGTATATTTTTTCATTATTTTCAGGACATTTTTTTAACAGTGTACCTCAGAACCAGAACGACGTAAGTCCAAAAATGGCCATTTTCACTTTTTTGCTTCATTGTATGTAGAATCTTATTCCACATCGACTCATTAAAACAGTATTCTATAAAACAAATTCCTTCACAATTATTTAGCAGCGTGAAAAGAGCGCGAGTCCCATCCTTTGCATGTATCCGACAATCGTTTTTCCCCTCTACTGAAAAATGACGAAAATGGACTTACGTTAGTCTGGTTCTGAGGTAGTGATATATGACTGAATATTGACAAACGTATTTTAAAATTTGAACATTTTAAACTATGGGTTACAAATGCTCATAAATGTCATTTAACAAAATCGGTTCACCCCATACTCACGCTCAACTTTAATTAATGAGTTTCAAACTTTAGTTTTGCATTGACCGTAAGACTCAAAAGCTTGGTTTAACTTGGACAAAAATTGGTTAAACCACAGTGAAATCTGACCCAACCACAATTACTAACTTAGAACACCACTTAGCTAAAGTGATAAATTTAAAAATAACTTAATTGTCGACTACTTTCGACAGACTCCAAAGTCTGATGTAGTTTTTATTTTTGTGCAAAATAATATTTTCAAATGAAGAAGTTTTAATAATGTACAAAAATTTCCATTTTTTTTCCCTTTTTCGTTTTTCTTTCTTTCTTTTCAGTTTTGAGACACAAACGAAGATTTTAAACAAATTTCTCGCAATCTATAACTATAACTTTTCAAATCACTTTTGAATAAACCATACGGAAAAATTCCACTCTACGCAACAGAACGTCTCCTGACTTTTTCACCGAGTTACATTCTGCATGCAATACATCAAATATGTCAACTTCCTTAACCACTTCGAAAATGTTTACAAAACCAAAACCAAAAACAAAAAAAGCGTTTAGCAACGAAAAGACGCTCTCGAAGAAGCACCTTTTCCAATTCAATTCCGAGCACATCCACCAACATACACCCCTCCACCCCCCACTCCCCAGCAAAATAAAAGCAAACGTATCCCCACAACCAGACATATATCCAACGAAGAGTTTCTTGCGTTACTTTCCGGGAAACCAGACAGCTGTTATCCAGCCTTTGGGATCGCGCACGACAAAATGTCCGGGACAGTCATATCCGGGAAAGAATACAAGGATCCGGGAAAATTTATTGCATGAATATCAAAAAGGAAGGGACTCCGCAGGTGCTGGATTCGCACGGAAACTCCGTTCTACGTAAAAGAAGCCGGATAATACGTGTGTGGATCATTCGAAGGAAAGCAGTAGGATTTTTTTTTTCTTCTTCTTTTTTGTTCTCTTTCTAATTACGGAATTGATGGAACAAAAATTGGATATTAAAAAAGAAAAAAAAAAGCTAAAGAAAAATGAGCTTGACACAAACTGTTTTGATTAAAAATTATTGTCAGCGGAGAAATAATTTTAGTATTAATGTTTTTAGACATGCAAATCAATTTTTCTAGAAGTAATACCGCCTGCTTTATTAAAATAACCACTTATATGGGATGTACAATCAGGGCCGAATTTAGCTCTTTGCCGCCCCTAGGCAGACTTAAATCTGCCGCCCTCCTCCTCATACATAGATATATATATATTTTTTAGTATTATTATTACTAATTTTCCAGGCAATCTATAAGATGATCGGAATCTCTACGGAAGCTTTAAATCTGTAAGAGGCTTGGAGAAATTATGTTATTTTTTGTTCCTTTCAAAAACTTGGTGAATTAAAATACTTTTTGTTTTCAACAATTATTTTCTGCGTTTCAGTATTAAGGGTCTAAATAGTATTGAGGGCCACCTATTTTAAAAATGTTCATGAGGCAAAGATAACGGTTACAAGTTAAAATTCACAGAGTTCGGTTCATTTTTTCGTTTACAAAAGTATTAGGACATAAAAACGCTTTTTATAATAAAAAAAATATTCAATGTAAGCAAAATATCTTTAAAGATTAACGCTAAGCCAGAATCAGGGGCGGATACAAGGGAGGGGCGGTGGGGGCGATCGCCCCTCCCTTGAGGGACTCTTCTCCAGCAATTTTTCGACTTTGAAGTTCAAAAAAGTTGATTTTAGATGATCTTCGATGATACTATACGAAGTGGTTGGGATTAGGGGTACCGATCTGAAATCTTTTCGAAATTGAAGACCGAAACATTTGTGATAAACATGTGTTAACCAGGATCTGTGGTAAAAAAAGGGGGGCAAGTTGGAAAAAATAATCGCCCCTCCCTTGGAACATTTCTGGATCCGCCGTTGGCCAGAATGCAGGTTGTTAATGCGTTATCTTGTTAATGCCTTTTTAATTAACATTCAAATGCAATACATAAATTATAACAATCCAATTCTTGCGTTTTGAAACGAAACTTATAATGAAAAAAAAAAAAAAAAACAAAAAAACAATACATATTGAAATTCAAACAAATATTTTAAAGTGGGCTAAGTAAAAATAATTGAACTGTGATCTACATGATGATGGCTTGCGCGAAAAAGTCAGTCTGCAGTGATTCAAAGCAAATGTAATATTTTTCACTTTCATCGTTAAGAGCAAGAATCTGAGAAACTCACGCCTAGCATTATGAGGTGATTCATGACATATCATATTTTTCCGAAAAATTACCAAATGTTTATTATCTTATTGAAAGATCAAATCCAGAATGTTTTGTTTTAAAGTTGAGTTGTTTAGTTTTTATGGATCCCTAAAGGTGAAGGTGCGGCATCAAAAATTAAGAGGATTTTCAAGACATGGAAATTGCCGTGAGCCAAAACTCTTACCAGGAACTGTTAAACTCCAATTTTCTTTTTGTATATGGAATACAGAAGGTTGCAACTTTACAAAATGAATGTTAAATTTGAGGTAAGTTGTTGCCGTAAGGTCAGTGGAGGCCCTCAAAACAAGGCATTTTTGACGTTTTTCAGCATTTTTGAGGTCCAAAAACAGTTTGTACATTTCAGTAACCACGGCAAAAGTAGTGTCGTTTGAAAGACCACTTTAAAATAATGCATAACAACCGAGGAAAGTTCAACGTGCTTTTAGTTGCGTTAGACCGAAATATGAAACATGTCATATTTTACCGATATTCAAACGGTCATAACTTCCTCTGCCAACAACATATTGAAATATTTTTTTTGCCAACGTCATACTCAATTCTTTGTCTTAACAGAACAGTTGAGTCCTTTGAGGCGAAATGCTTAATATTTTTTTACAAAAAATGCACAGGCAAAAATACATCTTTTCCCTGAGGTTCTATTCTTCCTGATGAGCTCCAGAGGAACCTTTTCTGGCCTTCTCTGAGTTCAGGGAAGTTCTTTAGAGTGTTTGATGTACTTCGTCGCTGCCGTAAGCTGAAAATTAAGAGCAAGAATCTGAGAAACTGTCACGCCTAGCATTATGAGGTGATTCATGACCTCTCAGACTCAGATTTTCTCCCAAAAATTACCAAATGTGTATTATCTTATTGAAAGACCAAATCTAGAATGTTTTGTTCTAAAGTTGAGTTGTTTAGTTTTTATGGACCCCTAAAGGTGAAGGTGCGGCATCAAAAATTAAGCGGATTTTCAAGACATGGAAATTGCTGTGAACCAAAACTCTTACCAGGAATTGTTGAACTCCAACTTTCTTTTTGTATACATGGAATATAGAAGGTTGAAACTTTACAAAATGAATGTTAAATTTGTGGTAAGTTGTTGCCGTAAGGTCAGTGAAGGCCCTCAAAACAAGGCATTTTTGACGTTTTTCAGCATTTTTGAGGTCCAAAAACAGCTTGTACATTTCAGTTGCCACGGCAAAAGTAATGTCGTTTGAAAGACCAGAGTAATCACTTTAAAATAATGTATAAATAACCGGGGAAAGTTCAACGTGCTTTTAGTTGCGTAAGGCCGAAATATGAAAAATGCCATATTTACCGATACTGACCTTACGGCCACAACTTACCACAAATTTAACATTCATTTTGTGAAGTTTCAACCTTCTATATTCCATATGCAAAAAGAAAATTGGAGTTTAACAGTTCCTGGTAAGAGTTTTGGCTCACAGCAACTTCCATGTCTTGAAAATCCGCTTAATTTTTGATTTCGCACCTTCACCTTTAGGGATCCATAAAAACTAAACAACTCAAATTTAGAACAAAACACTCTGGATTTGGTCTTTCAATAAGATAATATACATTTGGTAATTTATTGGAAAAAATCTGAGACGTCATGAATCACAGACGTGAGGCGTGACACTCTCAGATTCTTGCGCTTAATCTGAGTACCGGAAGTTCGCCACATTGGATTCTCTGTGGTTTCGGTGATTTTGATCAAGTCCGATAATTTGGAATCATCGTCGCTGTATCGGGGAAAAAATAAAATAAAAATAAAAAAAAAGATTGAAGTAAAATTTGCCGCCCCTAAAAATTTGCCGCCCTAGGCAGCTGCCTACTTTGGCTATTGGGAAATTTGGGCCTGTGTGCAATACACCGCCAACTCGGCCATTTTGATCCATGGACTGCAATTTCGTGCAGTCCAATGGCCGAGTTAGTGGTGTATTGCATGCTCCTACCTTAGTCCTTGCTTAGAGGCGGTTACTCACTGCTTTACACTTATATGGGGTATAAAACATTATCTCTGCCATATTAAAGAGTTTGGGTTTGAGTAATTACCTGGTTTAAGTAAAGTATTATTATTTTATATTAATGAAGAAATATCCTCTGACATACACTCTTCTCCATAAATTAAGGATAATGCAAGTTCGGCTAAATAAAGAGTCAAAAGCAAAACAAATACCACTTATTTGTAAAGCCTATTTATTAAACAAAAGATAAATAGCAAAAAAAAAAAAGATGCTACTTCTTTGATATAATCAAGTAAAATTGCGATTCTTACTCCCTGGATCAAATTGCAAAAAATATGATTTTCACAAAAATCAATGTTACGCAGTTATTATGAAAGTTAACACATAGTGTGTCTTCCAAACGACGAAATAGAGTATGAAATGCCTAGGCATGCTCAGAATCAAGTTATCAATATGTACTTGGGGGATATTACACCACTTAACAATCAATGCTCTCTGAAGCTCCGATAGACATGTAGGAGGTGGCTGACGGACTGCAATTCGGCGGCCAAGCATATCCCACACGTGCTCTATTGGATTCAAGTCTGGGGATAATGCTGGCCAGTCCATACTGGTTATACCCTTTTGGTTCACGATGTTCGCACGGTGCGGACGGGCGTTATCATCCATAAACACAAATTCTGCGCCCATGACACCCTCGAAATAAGCTACATGTTGATCCAGAATGACGTCCCGAGATATTTGGCCTGTCATGGTTCCAGTTTGAACATGCAACTGTGTCCTGGGACCCAGGATAATTCCTCCCCAAACGAGCAATCCTGCACCACCATAACGGTGTCGTTCAACGATGCTTTCTTGGTGGTAAAGGGTACCTGGCTCTCTCCAAAAGAAAATCCGCTGAGAATCTGATTGCAAACTGAACCTAGACTCGTCAGAAAACATCACACTGGCGCACAGTGGTTCGAAACGGGGAAAAAGCGGAAAAAATACCTTGAGTGTAGATCGCTCTCCTTGAGAAGTAGTGAAAATGTGACTTCCGTTAGTCTGGCTTTTAGGTGCAGATTTTTTTTTTTTTTTTTTGGAATCCGTCAAATTTGATGGCCAATCTCTTTGATAAAAATCAATTTATCCCTGTTGTATCACGACATGTTATTTTTTAGTTTACTATATTGGTGTTTGTAAATAGTGAGATTCAAATGAAAACATCTGCCACGCCCACAGTCGCAGGTGGTCGCAGCTAAAATGTTTTTGTTTAGTTACAGGAAGGTTCAAACTATTTGCCAATATAGCTTTAAGCTCACCGGAAGCCGCCGATAAAAGTATATGCCTCAATATATTTCATAAAATTTTTTCGCAATTACTTTTTTTTTCCACTTCAGATAATTTTAAATTTTTATTAATTTTAATTATTATTTCTGGTGTAATATGCATCCTATAGGTGTGAAAGACCAATGTGAAATGAGTTTTTATAAATTCAAGTTCGGATTACTGAACGTATGAATTAAAACTGCAGAAAAAGGGTGACGTCTAAAATTAATTAAAAACGTAATTTTTCAACATTCTTGGCTTATTTTCGGTAATATGCAATTTTTTTTCCAAATAAATCTTGTGGAGTATGTTACTACAACTCAAGGGCTAAGTAATTACGGCATTAAAATTTATCTATGTTCGAACTTTGAAATGCCTATTTTTTCCGCCCTCGAACCACTGTGAGGCGCACCGTTGCGGTGTCCTTAATGCATGCTCTCTACTCCAGGCTATGCGAAGGCGACAGCCACTTGCAGTAAGTGGGACACATCTGACAGGCCTACGGGCATACAGACGAATCTGCCCTAACCATTTGTAGATTGTCTGCCTTAAAACTGTCATCCCAATAGCTGAAGAGAGCTAACGATATAGGTCTGATGCTCAAATCGAAAAAAAATGGGGTGCCGTGAGAAACAAGAAGATAATTATGTTTGATTTCCCTCATTTTTTTGCCCTAGGTTTACTTATCTCTACACAACTTTTCCACACTGGGGATATTGGCACTCGAAAAAATGAAAACAATAGATCAGTAACTAATTTCAGATCAGTTTTGCTCAAAACGAAAAAATTGAAAACTCGTGAGAAATTGGAAGATTTTATCTGATTTTCCTCAAATTTTTACATAAGTTTTACTTGCTATTATACCAGTTTCCCACGCTACAGTATATTGTAAATAAAAAAAAATAGTGCTTTCGCTCTATCTTGATACGTATTTTTATATATGGAATATATTTATTTTTTTTAGCAAACATCGCAAAGCATAATACGTTGTAACCATTACAGAGAAAAACAAACTCTCTGATCCGAGAAGATCGTCCATGCCTGGAGGCTCATCACTCCATTTGTCACATTAAGTTGATCGCCCCATAATAAATGGTGCGAAAATGAAAACGCGAGCCATGAGAAATGACACAGGAGAGGAATGGGGGGGGGGGGGGGGGGGCATGCTCGGAGCTGTCGAAACACTTGTCGACGAAAGATCACAAGATGAATGGTCCCTACATACCCAGGGTGACGTTAAGCACACACTCGGTGACTAACCGGGGGATGTCCGCGACCCTTGGATTATTCTCTAGCTCGTTATCGCTATTTTATCATCACAGGCAGTGGCGTAAAAGCAGACAAATCATTTCAGGGGGGCTGAGCCGAAATTTAGACAGAAGAAGGCAGGGAATCTCAGAAAATTTAGCTAAGAAAAGTAAATTTTTCAAATTTCTGATATCAATGCTAATTTAAGATGACAAAAATACACCATCAGATTTTTTTTCAGCATTAGATTTTTTCAGCATTTTTTGAAGTGAAAAATTTCCACATCTTTTTGAAAGTACAAAATAACTGCCAAGGATGAAAAATAATATTTTAACGAAAGTTGTATTACAAAATGCATTATTCCTTTTCTATGTACAATAATTTTTAGAGCAAATTCTTCATTTGTTCCCTTTGAAGCAGGTAAGTAAACTTAACTATTTTTTGCCCCACATTCCCCTCCATAAAAATGTCAATCCCATGCATAAAGGTTCAGCAAAGGCATGTTTTCTCGCTAATCATTTTTAAAATAGCCAATACAAAGTATTGCAATTACCACATTTTTCGGAAAGTAAAAGTATTTTTTACGCATTTAAAGATTCCAGCTTGTTCCAAATAAAAGGTTATACAATGCCCTCGTCACTGACGTCTGAAAAATGACCTTAGCACGTTCTATTATGTGTGTCATTCTTTGGCAATTTATATTTAATTTATTATTAAGAACAGAGCATGCTGTACGCTCAAAGTTGAACTGCAAACATGTAATTTCATCCTTCCTTTGATTAACTGAACGTCATAAATCAAAAATACATCTAACAAAATATAATCCGATTTTAGTTTTGGAGGTGTAAATTATTTCAGACAGTGTGAAGCTTAGGTTGTAATTATTAATGGTAAATAGAATTATTTCTTGCTTAATATCAAGCGTCATAAATCAATCAAATAAACAATCGCCTTAAATGAAACGATTTCATTTTGAAATGTTTGTTTATTTAGAACTCTCATTCTCATAATTTGTTTATTGAATTCTTTGTTTTGATTTGATGTGAACATGATTCATTTATATTACAAACCCATGATAATGGCAATTTTCATACTATTTATTCATTTTTTAATCAAAAGGAATTTCAATTACAAAGGATTTCAAAAGATGTTTAGTAGATAGTCAGATTTTTTTTCTTAAATTGC
>JAXGGA010020383.1:0-18386 GCA_038373865.1 Uloborus plumipes | reverse complement strand
CTACCAAGCTTATAACATTTCCGATTTACCTAAACATTATTTTTGTATTTAAGGTGTGTAATACAGTTTTTTAGTTTGTCCAGTCAGAAAAAATTGCCATTGTTTACAGAAGCCATTGTGTGTATAGATATGCACTTTAATGTTGAAAAATTCATGAACGAGTGTCACTAAAATACCATACCCGGCTGAAACCCGGGCAGGGCCGGGTACCCGGCTAGTTAAAGAATATAATAATTTTACTTAAGAGAGTGGAGTGAATTTAAATTTATTCAGTTGACTTTCTTTACATTTTGTGCACGGGCATCGCCGTGCGGGTACTGCTAGTAAATAATAAATTTCTTCTTTTTTTTTCGTTAATCGCTAACTAAAAAAGGAAAGTAGTTAAATTTCCCATCCTTTTTATGGTTAATAGGAAAGGAAAGAAAAACTCAAGTGTCGAAAGTTTTTCTTCATCGTATTCCTCTCCATGAAAATAAAAGCATGACATTCAACAAAATAACAAGTTTAAAAAACTATAACCCGACTACAAAAAAAAAAAAGCACTGAAAGATAAGAAACAAGGTAGGTGCTATTTAATATCATCGTCTTATTAAATAAAACAAGACGTTTGATATCTTAGCTATACCTGTTTATGTAGTTCTACGACTTGAACCCTTTGCAAGTTCCACATTAACAACGTAATTCAATTCAAATGCTGCAGTCGTGCGTTGTCAACTACAGAAAGCAAGCATTTAAACTTGATGCACAAGCAAACATATTAGTTTGATCTATATATATACACTAGGTGGCCAAAAGTATCCGGACACTTTCGAAAATTCACATTTTTACATATAGCTCGAAAAATAAGTGATCAATTGTTCTTTAACTTTAGTCATACAAAATATAGGCTTCACCGAACATTTCCAAGTTGAAATTAAATTACCCTTGCATTTGGGGGACGACAAGAAGGGGGGTTGAAAGTAAAACCGCTTTTTGACCATAACTCTTCAAAAATATCTCGGAATAAGCTATAAATTTCAGTAATTAATTAGCATACTATGTATAATTACTGTACGTCAAATGAACGTGCTGTCAAATGAACGCACCACTCTTACTTCCGAAGATATGAAACATTTTTTAAAAAACGGCAATTTTATTTGAAGGGTTTTTGCTCATAACACGCAGAGTTTTTGATCAAACCTTATCAAAACTTCAGGAAAGATGACAAAATACAAGAGAAAGAACATACTAAAACGGTAAATAAAAATATTAAAAATCCGATGAGATATGAACGTTAAAAGGAAATATTTTTTCACGGCGCATGCGCGAACGACAGAATTTTATAACTACAAAAATATTGTATTCTGATTTATACTTCATCTTATAAAAAAAGTTCCAGTTGAATATCGTAAAAATTGAAAATGATATCAGCGATCTAATGAGCTGTAATTCATTCATTCGCATACAATGCATGAATGGCAAGGGGTGCTCCACAAATAGTGTGGTGACAATTGAGCATTTTCTTCAATGTTAAATTTTATACAGTTTGAAAATTTATATTCGGCATAGAAGTCACATTTCGCCGATTCGGCCAAAAAGACCTTGTACGTAGGTGGCCAAAAGTATCCGGACACCCACAGAAACGTTGGTTTTGAACGATGACGCAATAACCTTTTAATTTAAAAATAGCTCTTTGTGGACAGACCCTCACTTTTTATGTATTGTCTGCGAAATGAATGAAATACAGCTCACTAGATCGCTGATATCTTTTCCAATTTTCATGATATTCAACTGGAACTTTTTTTATAAGATGAAGTATAAATCAGAGTACAATATTTTTGTAGTTATAAATTTCTGTCGTTCGCGCATGCGCCGTGAAAAAATATTTCCTTTTAACGTTCATATCTCATCGGATTTTTAATATTTTTATTTACCGTTTAAGTATGTTCTTTCTCTTGTATTTTGTCATTTTTCCTGAAGTTTTGATAAGGTTTGATCAAAAACTCTGCGTGTTATGAGCAAAAACCCTTCAATCAAAATTGCCATTTTTTAAAAAATGTTTCATATCTTCGGAAGTAAGAGTGGTACGTTCATAAAAATTTGTACAGTAATTATACATAGTATACTAATTAATTACTGAAATTTATAGCTTATTCCGAGCTATTTTCGAAGACTTATGGTCAAAAAGCGGTTTTACTTTCAACCCCCCTTTTTGTCGTCCCCCAAATGCAAGGGTAATTTAATTTCAACTTGAAAATGTTCGGTGAAGCCTATATTTTGTATGACTAAAGTTAAAGAACAATTGATCACTTATTTTTCGAGCTATATGTAAAAATGTGAATTTTCGAAAGTGTCCGGATACTTTTGGCCACCTAGTGTATATATACAAGAATGGTAAATTAGGTTATAATGTTATTCTATCAAATTGTTTTTCTGTTTTTGACAACGCACGACTACAGCATTTGAATTGAATTACGTTGTTAATGTGGAACTTGCAGAGGGTTCAAGTCGTAGAACTAAATAAACAGGTATAGCTAAGATATCAAACGTCTTGTTTTATTTAATAAGACGATGATATTAAATAGTACCTACCTTGTTTCTTATCTTTCAGTGCTTTTTTTTTTTTGTAGTCGGGTTATAGTTTTTTAAACTTGTTATTATTTCTGACTTTTTAGAGCTTTTTTGTAGTCGGGTTACAGGTTTTTAAAACTTTTTTATTTTACTCCACTGTATATTAGCAAATGAATATACATTACAAATTCAATGTAACAAAAAAGAATGGAAAGTTATTTGGGTAATTTTTATTGAGCAGTGTCAAAACTCTCATCCTTTCCAATTCCACCAAAGACGCTGAATCATGAGGGTTGCTTAAAAGTTTCCGTGGGTCCAGATCGCTTATAAATAAACTCTCCAATGTCCTTACCCTAATGCGACGTAAACTTGGCCCTTTGTAAAAATTCGTCTTGAGTTATAATTGCTTTTAACTAATTTCCTGTTAAAATCTAGGTCAGCCTTAAACTGGAAATTCATTGTTGATTGCGACTTTTGTTTGAACTAAAACACACTTAGCTACGAAAATATCGGTTAAAATCGGTACTTGTCTAGGAAGAATCGATTTTAATCTTGTTGAATTCTAGTAAAAAGTAGACTATGACACTCGAGACTCGAAAACGAATCGATTGGCCCCTCATTCATCAAAATCGAATGATTAGTTTAGGAGCTACGGTGGAACATCCTTAACCACAAACATAGCCAGACTGCTAAAAACATAACCCTTCCTTTAGGCTTTGCCGTAGTCGGGTAAAAATGAAGAAAAATGTAGCTTACTTTTTAGTCTACTTCTTGAGATTTACGGCACCATAAAACATGTAACATTCGTCAAAGCGCATCAAAGGTTCCGAGCTATCAAGAGTTCATGTAATGTACAAAAATCATGTAATTAAAAATGAAACTTTTGCCTATTTAAATACAAGTTTTCACGTCACGAAATCAAGTGTTGTCAAAACAAAAACCTTAAAATTCAAGTTTAACTGGAAAAATGCATGTGCAAAATAATGAATTGAAACAAATATTTAATAACTATCTTCTATATATACAGGGTGTCCACTCCAATCGTGGACCAATAGCTAATTTCTAAACCGTTAGAGATAAGCATATAGTTTATTTAGGTAAAAATCTCCAAATTATCAAAGGAATTTTGGGTCTATTCAATATTTTTCAAAAAATCAAATTTTGAAAGAGTTACGAAATTTAAATTTTTATACAGCCCCCCAGTCCTATCAATCATATTTAGTAAAACATTCTTGACACTGTAACGTTTAAAACTAAAAAAAAATCACTGTTCTACGACAAAAATTGACCGAGTTATGGCGTTTTGAAAAATCAAGATTTTGAAGGATTTCGCATATGGTCCCTCAAGTGATCTCTCGGTGACGTCATGAAATAATGCAAAATCTTGATTTTTCAAAACGTCATAACTCGGTTAATTTTTGTGGTAGAAGAGTGATTTTTTTTTAGTTTTAAACGTTACAGTGTCAAGAATGTTTTACTAAATATGATTGGTAGGACTGGGGGGCTGTATAAAAATTTAAATTTCGTAACTCTTTCAAAATTTGATTTTTTGAAAAACATTGAATAGACCCAAAATTCCTTTCATAATTTGGAGATTTTTTCCTAAATAAACTATATGCTTATCTCTAACGGTTTAGAAATTAGCTATTGGTCCACGATTGGAGTGGACACCCTGTATATTGCTTTGAACTAATTTCATGCTAAAATCTAGGTAAGCCTTACACTGGAAATTCATTGTTGAACACACTTAGCTCCGAAAATATCGGTAAAAATCGGTGCTTGTCTAGGAATAATCGATTTTTCCTCTTGTTAAATCCTAATTAAAAGTAGCCTATACTCGAAAACGAATCGATTGGCACCTTATTCATCAAAATCGAATGAATAGTTTAGGAGCTACGGTGGAACATCCTTAACCACAAACATAGCCAGACTGATAAAAACATAACCCTTCCTTTAGGCTTTGCCGTAGTCGGGTAATAAGCAGAAAATGTTCACTTTCTTATAATTTGAAAGAGTCGCATAAAAAGAAATGCAAGCCACAAGCCTATCATTATCGAAACCAAACAGACGAGTGCAACCGCACCTGCTGACCTTGAGCGCACATTTTAGAATGGACAAAATAAGTTTTACAAATTGCGTTTATTTACGCGCGAAAAAGAAGGAATAAATAAAAACCAATATTGGAATCCGTAACAAACTTTTACTAAGTTAAAAGGATGAGTGATCACATTTCTCAGTGTTTTATTTTTGAATAAAAGCTATGAATGGAAGAAAAACGTATCAATGAAGGATTAAAAAAGAAGAAAAATTTTCGGCAGCATAAGATGTTATTATTTGAGTGTAAGTTGTTATTATAGGTCATTGAACATTCCAAAATATTCCGAATGAATATTTAGCGCGTTATTTTCTTTCTTGAATGAATCGTTTGGCGAATGATAAAGCGGAACTGATGGCATCATTTGATTGACATTTTTTTTGTGTGTCAGTAGTAGAATTTCTTTGCTGGCATGATAGTGGTAATTTGTAGAATGTCCTATTTAGCTTAATTCAACGACAAAATGCGGAGAAAAAGCTTTTTGTTGCAAAACACAGAATACATTTATGTGGGATACATCTTACACATGAATTACGAAGCTATTTTTCATGGGGAAAAAAGACAACGTTTTTTTTTAAAAAAGACCTTGATAGTTCCATTTTAGAACGGTAATCTCAAGAAAACAAAATTAACCTGCGATGAAATTGCTGCCTCCTAATTTTTAATGTCCTTGGAGATTTTTTTATCGTAGCATTAAAATCAAATTTAAAGCCAGAAATTCCTGTCATATTAGTTTTTTAAAAAGGGGAGTAAGATTAATTATAGATACCAGAAAACCACATTTTCAATAATTTTTTGACTACAGAGTTAAAAAACATTTATTTCTGCAATCCATTGTAACATAAAAACGGAAACATTTGAAGAATATTCAGTGAAGGGTTTATTAGTTTTTCTAAAGAAATGAGCCATTGAGAGCTACTGTCCGATTAAGTAATGAACAATATTTTAAAGGAGCTCTAGATTCTAGACATCCTTGACATTGAGGTTTAGTTTCTACGCTAGTCAATTGCTCTTGCAACATGGTATCCATAAAAAAAACAGGGCGTATTTAATGTGTATGTTTTTAAAATTTAAACTCCCTCCGAAATTTTTCAAAAATGTTCCAAAAATGCTTTTTATGCAATTGTTTTCAAAATTTTTTTTTTATATAATGACTTTTTTTATTTTTATTGTTATATATCTTTCGACTTTATTTGAAAAATGAAATTATCATTATTGAATAACTATACAAATCGAGTGTTTTATCACCGATATTTACTGTAGTTTTGCAAACGTCATTTCTTACAGAACAATACACATTTTTCCTTCGAATTTAACAAAAACATCAACATTTTTTAAATTTGAAAGTGCCAAAGTCTATGTATTTACCACATTTTATAGTTGAAGGGGCAAGTGGATAAAGGTGATATGTGACATTTGATTTTCGCCGATTTGCACAATTTAAATTAGTGTGTGTTCCATTGTGTTAACTCACAAACAAAATTGAAGGGGCTATACTAAAATGCAACTTAACTTGGCAGTGACGTCACTACGGGTGGAGCCAATAAGAGCTCACAAGCAGTCAGCGATCTCCTCTAATTCGCCAAATAGGTTGTGACGTTTTATCTAGCTCGTTTTTCATAGGCTAACGTCACGCAAACGTCACGATGTTGTTGCCAGGAAAGGTTGCATTGTAGTATAGTGAATAAACTTGATATGTGACAATTTTTTAAATTTCTCGAAAAAGCTTTCAAAAAGAAAGTATTACCTTATCACCTTCATCCATGGTAAAAAGTAAGTTTTTCCAAAATTGTCACATGTCACCTTTATCCACTTGCCCCTTCAATTGTCACAAAATAGAAATTTCAGAAGTGTTACTTCGAATGCTCGTATATGAGTTGATGCATCTGTCCTTTTAGGGGATTCAGACATCGAATCTTTAACACGGCGAAACTATGCATTGTACACATAAGATTTTTTTTCCGTCATAGAACAGATATGTCACGTTTTTGCATTCTATTTGACAAAAAGCAATAAAATATAGATCATGAAACAAATTTTAAAGTTCATATAGATTTCACGAGAAAGATGTTTCGTAATACCTTCCCCCAAAAAAAGTTTGGTTACGGTCATGAAAAAAATAATGAAGTTATTTTGTAAAAGTTGTTTCTCTGCCAGTACGGTATTGATGTAAGGAAATCGACACTACCGGACCTCCATGTCGTAGGTTTGGTTGTGTCGAAAAACGCGAATACCGTAAAATGGGGTGAATCGGAACACTTTTCAGCTTTGATTGTAAAAAAAGTAGTTAAAAGATTTTTTTTAATTTGATTTTTTAGGTAAAAACTTCGGTCTTGCTTTGCTTTTGATATTCCAAGCAAAGACAAAACATTTCGAACAGTCTTTATATACTATATAGGCATTTAGGGGTGTTCCGAATCACCCCGCTGATAGGGGTCAATCGGAACACTTGTTAAAATTTTTATTTATTTTTTTTTTTTTTTTCAATTTAACCTGTGATAGGTCTCAGAAAAATGAATAATATTGATGGGGGAGAATAAGAACAGATAGTTATTGTCAAATAAAAATTTATTTTCTATACAAGTAAACGTTTATGATTTGTCAAAATGATTTTGAACTTATAAAAAATTAAAATTAATTTTAAGAAATGCTTTTGAATTGAAATATAAAGCTGTAACATAAATTGAAGTCACTCATATCGTCCACAAATATGTATTTGTCCTTCAAAGTAGCAGTTGTGGCTTATCTTAAGTTTTTTCACATCACTTTCTGGGATGTATGCTGCCTTTTCTTTAGTTTCTTGAAACCTCTGGGTTTTGGGGATTGCCCTGTAAGATTTTCCCACTTATCCATCACTGTCTGTGTGCTGTACTTTTGATACATAAAGTCTGTATGACTTTCCCCCATGTATTTTAAGTAAAAATAAGTCTCCTGGAGCAAAAATCTTTTTAAATCTGCAACTTTCTGGTCATTCTAAGATCTAGTTGCTCATGAGAAGGGATAAACAGTAATAAATCCTTGTTCTTGTTTTTACTAGAAGAATTGGGGTTAGAATCTTGATTTTTCAAACAGTTTCTTATAAATTGGTTTGAATTGGAACAACAGAACCGAGTGTTCCGATACACCCCGCAATTTTTTTTTCTTGTGGCATTTTTCAGAATTCTTCATTTTTATGACACAATTTTTAAGAAATGTAAATTCTAATGTGATATTCCATTGTTCAGATACATGCATAATTGAAACATACCACTCTTAGGTTTAAAATATAAGAAGGTTTGTACTTACATATGAAGTTTTGCAGTCTATTAAAATGTGATGTTTTCTAGCATTCCACTTGCAGCCTTCCTTGTAAGCCAGTGGCGTTGCCAGATTGACAAAAGTAATTTTTTTCTACTTCCTATGATCTTACCTTTCTAAAAAAAAAAAAAATAATGGCGAAAAATACCCTATAGTATATTTATGAAGAATTTCCTTGCACGGTCGAGAAGTTTTGTTCCGATTGACCCCGCTGTTCCTATACACCCCATTTTACGGTACTGAAATGAAAAATAAAGAAATACTGTCAGCCACCGCTTAGTCGGGTAACAGATAAACGAATACCCCGCTTATGCGAATAAAACCAAGTATTTCAAATAATTTCCCTGAATAATCGAATTATTTCCCCGAATAATCGAATAGTATTGATCAACTTTCAAATACTTCATGCTGAGAATTTTTTTGAACAAATCAGAAATAAGTTAAATAAGAACAATTACTCACATAAAAAAGAAATAATATTTTCCGTCATCAACGGGAGAGAAAAACAACATTCAGGTTACATCAAAATTATTCTATTCTAAATTTTTTGCCGTTGCCATGACAGAAAGATAAATAACTAAATAAATGAAAAAATTGCGCAGACGATAATTAAATTAAATATCACAAATAAATATAAACACTGCAGACACAAGAACAAATTAATACATAAATCTAAAATATGGCAGAAGAGAAGGGTGTTTTCAAAAGTAATTGCGCTAACAACTCACTATTATGGACTTTTTCAACAAATAATGAAGTTAAAAATGTACTAGAAAAAAGATTCTACAAGTCAAGTTGATAGTTACCCTTCTATAATTTTTGTACCTGTTTATAACATGAAAACTTAGGCAGGGATTCAAGTGAAACACCATTGCAACCGCTTCGAATTGCAATCGCTACTGGAAGTGAATTACATTATCATCAACTTAACTTGGCAAACGTCACTACGGGTGGAGCCAATAAGAGTTCACGAGCAGTCAGTGATCTCCTCTTATTCGCCATAAACTTTTTTTCTAGTGAACAAATATCGTCATATGAGTACATGGTACCTAAGTTACACCATCTCCTATCAATTAAAAAAAAATGTCCAAATCGGTTCAGTAGATCAGATGTTATGCGCGAACAAAAAAAAAAAAAAAGTATACGCTTTGAATTGAGAACCTCCTCTTTTTTCGAAGTCGGTTAAAAATGGTATTAACCCTTTTATTTGTGCGAGAAACTGCTAATTTACTGCTGCTTGCATGCCGAAAGATACAACTGTATTACAAATCAGTAAAACGTCCTGCTGTCCAAGCGATAGCAACAAAAATTTAAATTTATTTAAAATGGATATGAATAAGACAAAATACGAAAATTCCGACATGTTGTAGCAGTTAAGGAGAATTACTTGATCTCTTTTTCACAGTTCCGATTTTGTTGTTGATGATGATTTTTCTACTCTAAAAAAACATTCGAAGAACCGCTTTTAATATCCTGTAGTGCTAAAGGTACAATGTGCAAAAATATTGTCTCAATTAATGGCGCGTGGCACTCGTTGCACTAGAAAGTGGCAAATTCTCAATGTCAATATTCTTCATATGAGCATACAGGTGTATAATCTTAGTTCATTTAAAAATTTACAGAATGAGCCTTTTCGTATTACCTGCACTACGTATTCTTTTGCTGATTTACGAATTTGTTCTACATATTCCAGTTGGATGATAGGCTAAATTTCACCAAATATTTCGTGAAAACATAATGAAGAGCTGTTTTTTTAGTGTAAAATGTACTCCAGTAATTTGATCCAGATAGTGCGTGGATGGTTGGAATGTTTTCATCTGTGTTTGGGTGAGTATTATGAGCAGACAAAAGTCGCATAGAATCCATAACTTCAGTGTACCCCTAAAGTTCCTCTGCTTCCTCTACTGTCAAGCAAATTATTATGATGCCCAATTCCTGATAATGCCCAAAAGTTGTTGATTAGGATAGGCAGAGTAGAATCTTGAGAGATTTAAATGACATGTATAAAAATACTGCTACCTTGTTTCTACGGTTTCGGACTCTTTAGGAGAAATTTACTCTAATTGTAAAAAATATTATAGAGTCTTCCACAGCTCTTTGTGATACTCCCAATATATGATTTAAATAAAAAAAAAAAACATTTATTACTTCGTCAAGGGTTTGTTTTTATTTGTCATAGCCTTTCGTACAAAAAATATCACTATATAACAGGACTTTTCATCAGACAAGGTTTCTTCTCTTACGTTGCCATAAGATTTTTCTAGCTCTTTTTACAATGCACCTATTTGTAATCTTAACATAAACTCTTGTTCATTTAACAATGAACAGTTTTCAGATGGTTCATACTGAAAGAGCTCTTCCACGTCAGAGGAACGAACTAAAAGTTTTCGCATCATGATGTGAGGCTGACTGTTTGACTTCTTTTTACTGGCTTTCCTTGTGGTAGTACAAGCATTTTGTGTTTTGTTGCAAGGAAATACTGGCAATATGGCTTTAAGAATGGAGGTTGAGCGATTTTGACTCTTTTCCCCTTGTACCGCGTTAAGCACAGTCACCAGTATTAAAAAAGTTTTATATATTTTTCATTCTATCTTGTGAATCAACCAACAAATGTACTGGATTTTATCGATGTAATTGTTAATGCGAAAGATTTATTATTATTTCTAGATTTTTTTTCAAAATCTATTTGCTCCTTTTGCGTATGATTCTTTTGAGATGAAAATCGTAGGAGAGCAATGATCCTGTAACTAGATTAAAATGTTGACCCAGGAATACGATTTTCTAGCACTCTTCGTTGCTCAGGCTAAATAATAAACAGTCTAAATGTAACAGTATCTAATATACAGCACTATAATGTAACGTTTAAATAAGGGGCGGAAAATTGACGAACCGCCCCGGGCGGCAGAAGCCATAGCTACGCCACTGCAAGGTTGTAGTTCAACTAACCAAAACCGCACTCATTGAGCCTGTGCCAAAAATCCAACACAGAAGAGAAAGAATTGCTCTTTAACTCAGTTGTACTCAACCCGTGGACGAATTTGACCAGTCTTCGGAGATTTTTCTCTCTTCAAGCTAAAAAAATTTTTTTGTTTAAAAAATAGTAAAAACTTTTTTAATCTACTTATATTAAAAACTGAATATCTATGTGCTGCTTCTTTCTTCTGAACGCCAATAAACTGAAAGTCGAACCAGGTACCGATCGATTCGTCATTTTCCAGGTTTCATTAGTTTTAATTGACATAAGGTTTAATAAAAGGATTTTGAAGATATTTTGAAAAATCTTCAAATGTTTTGCTCAAATTTAAAGCGATTTGTCCTAAATGATTCAATATGAAATCCATTGTTATAAAACGTGGTTAATATGAAACAGTAATAACAATGATAATGAGAAATTTTAATAAAGGCTTAACTGTATCATGAAATATGAAACTCATTAGCGGGCCACGTTTATAATGCAAACGATTTCTCATTTTTCGTTCATGTTTTATTAATTTTTTGTTGCCAAATGCACGTGCCGCTAATTATTGCTCATGGTAAAAATTACCAAAACGCAATACTTGCCAGAAAAGACAATCATTCATCAACCGGCTGAAAAAACATCACAAGCGCTGGATCCAAAGTGGTGAAACTTAATCTTGATGCGTCGGCTCGTCTGTATAGGGGCCTTAGATCAAATTATAGTTATTGTGGTGTTATTTAATGATGCGCATTGTTTAAATAAGGTTGTGATGATGGTGATTAAAAAAAGGTTGTGTTTTTTTAAGTAAATTACGGCTGTTTTAAATGCGTAATTGCAACCAATGGCATAAAAATGCTTTTCAAGTTTCTCTAAATAAGTACTTCGAACTTCAGAAAAAAAAACACGATTTTACAAACCTCTTTTTTCTTAACTGAGCTGGTCTCGGTCGCGCGCGCCTGGTACTTTTTAGCAGTGGTCAGAAGTAGCGCGCTACAAGTAGCGAAACTACTGTAGTAGCTATATTTTTTAGTAGTTTGTAGTGTAGCTCACTACTTTTTTAAAAAAGTAGAGTAGTGAGTAGCGCGATACAAAAAATAGTAGTTAGTAGCGATTTCTGAAAACTACTTTTAAATTAAATAAATAAATAAATAAATGAACAAAATTTAAAAAAAGAGAGAACGAAGGGAAAAAACAAGGTTTGTCTTGTGGCGAATATTCGTAAAAATTGTAAAGAAAATCTAAAAAGGACAAATTTTAGCAAAAAGAAGGAACAAAAAGGAAAAGTAACAAATAAATTCAAAGACAATTTCTATTTTTATTCCATGTTTGAATGAGGTAATTTTGTAATCTAAACCACTTTTCGATTTTTTTCGGTCGATCCTCAAACGGTGTATTCTTGTTATTTATTTATTTTTTAAAAAGTAGCGAAGTAGCAACTACATTTCAAAAGTAGTGTAGCTCGCTACATTAAAAAAAAGTAGTTGTAGCTGTAGTTAGCTACATTTATAAGAAAGTAGTTGTAGTTGTAGTTCGCTACGAAAAATATGTAATTTTTCCAATCACTGCTTTTTAGCCTACTTTCAAATTAAAAATAAAAAAAAGACGAAAAAAGTATTAAAAGTAGCTTAATGCATCTAAAAAATATCGCCAAGTCCAAAAAATGTCGCCAAGTTAAAAAAATATCGCCAAGTCCAAAAAATATCGCCAAGTTAAAAAAATAAAAAGGTAAAATGAATATCGAAAAATTAAAAATTTGAAAGTAGGGTATTGAGATGGGGAATATGTGTATCGGTCGGTCCGTTGGTCGGTCGGTCGGTCTGTCTGTCCCCCCCCCTCCCCCCCCCCCCCCAATAACTTTTGAATGAACATTCCGATTTGGACAAACTTTATTTTGTTGGAAAGATCTCGGCGAGTATTTCATTTTTAGATTTGAACAATTTTTGGTTCAACTTTGAACCGTTCAAATAACCGGTCCCGCGATGCTAACTTTTGAGTAAACAGTCCGATTTGAACAAACTTTTTTTTGTTCGAAAGGTCTTATCAAGGATATTTCATTCCCGTATTTACATTTTCGATTTGAACAATTTTTCGTTCAACATTGAACCGCTCAAGCAAGCTGTCACCCCTATATAATAACTTTTAAGTGAACAGTCCGATTTAAATAAACTTTTTTTGTTGTTGGAAAGATCTCGGCGAGTACAGCTCATTCCCATATTTTATTTTTCGATTTGAACAATTTTTGGTTCAACTTTGTGCCGTTCAAACAACCTGTCCCGCGATGCTAACTTTTGAGTGAACAGTCCGATTTGAACAGACTTTTTTTTGTTCGAAAGATCTTATCAAGGATACTTCATTCCCGTAATTTCCGATTTGTACAATTTTTCGTTCAACATTGAACCGCTCAAGCAAGCTGTCACCCCTAATAACTTTTGAGTGAACAGTCCAGTCCGATTTAACTAAATTTTTTTTTTTTGTTCGAAGGATCTCAGCAAGGATACTTCATTACCGTATTTAAATTTTCAATTTGAACATTTTTTCATTCAACACTGAACCGTTCAAGCAATCTTTCCCCCCTAATAACTTCTGAGTGAACCATCCGAATGGAATAAACTTTTTTTTGTTTGAAAGATCTCGGAGAGGCCCATTCCCATATTTCGCTTTTTGATTTGAACCATTTTTCGTTCAATATTGAACCGTTCAGAAAAAAAAAATTAACATTAGCGCCTACGGGGAATTTAAGTTGAATGTTGATCCTGAACTTAAAGTCGGATTTCCTTCAAACTAACTTTATAAGAAAATGGTTTTTATAAATAATGTTTGTAAAGTACTTTTCTGAATAATCTTCTGTGAGGACTCTGATTCCGACTCCGACTCCGCAAACATGGCGGAAATGCAGGCTCAGAAAAAAAATGACTGACTGTGCAGACAATTTTTTGTTTATTTATTCATTTGTTTTATTTTATTTATTATTATTATATTTTTTTGGCAGACGATTTTTTTTTGCAACGAAAATGTGTCATTCACGGGGGCATTTTATTCTTTATTTATATTTAACAACTGGCAACGGATTAAAAGTGAAATTCGAGACATTTTATCCACGGACGAGTTTTTTTTTTCTTTTTATTTTCTTTCTTTGATAAAATGTATTTTGATGTACTTTGTACTTTTAATTTTTTTTTTTTTTTTGAAAACAATTGAGGAATATTTCCACGGAAGAACTGTAACAGTTACATTCTTTAAAAAGTGCGACAAAACTTATTTATTCATTTATTTACTTTTTATGTGTCTATTTCATCTGATGAGAGGGGTATATTTTGCTTTTCGAAATCAGCTTTAAGTGCTAAAAAGGTATGTTTGACATAATTTTTAGTCTCAGATAATCAAGAGACTAATGATCAGATGCTAGAATGCCGATGTCGATGTACGGGAAAGTAGGCTCGTTTAGTTCTTGACAGAACTTCTTGTTATTAAGAGAGAAGGGGAACTCTAATGCAAGTTGGGTAGGTAAGGTATAGCTGAACAATTATCTGCTATTAATTTTAAATAAACTTTTAGTTCAAAATTAAACCTATTTCCTGGAGGGGAGGACAGCTCTCATTGTCTCTGCTCTAACTTGTCTCCCCCCAGCCCCGTTTCTTGATGAGGAATATTTCTACATATTAAAAGTATTTTCGATGGAAGGTGCTTGAAACGTGTATAATTTGTCAATCAAACTTTACTTTATATTAGTGTTAAGTTATTCTCTCAAAAAATATTTCCTTTTTTGAAATTATTGCTAGAACTTAGCATAATAATTACAGTAAATTCGCGATTATCCATTTCCGGATTATCCACGGGTCTTCCACTTTTTACTTCCTTTTACGTAGTAAAGGAAGTATTGTGATCGCGAAAAAAAAATCACTCAAATTTGAGTCTAAATTTTGATTTTGCTCACCCCCGAATTAATGTTCAGTAGTTTTTTCGACCTGCCAGCACGTACATAAGTACCTACCAACATATAAGCAGCCGAAAAATTATTTTCAACCACCCCCGAGTTAATTACGACGAGTTTTCTCGTGACGTCTGTATGTACGTATGTGCGGATGTATGTGTATCAAGTGTTTGACGCCAACTTGGCGATGACGCCAACTTGGCGATATATCGCCAAGTTGGCGACAAATTTGGCGAAAAAATTATTTTTTGAATTTGGGTTCAACTTGGCGCTATTGGCGATATTTGCGAAAAATTCACTGAATGATATTAAAATCAGCAATATTTAGAAAATTAACTATTGCAAAATATTTTTTGCATTGTTTCGTGGCAGATTTGGGGAGTAAATATTTGAATTGTTACCTAGCTCACTCCAAGCACTTTTTTTAACACTTAAGGCAACTGCTAAGAAATTTACACGTAAAAGGAATTAGTGTGGGGTTCATACCAGATTTTTTTTATGGTGATTATTTACTGAATGTAAGAAAAAACAATGCACCCATTTTATTCAGCCCAGCTAGCAGCTATAAAAATCAGCCACAAAACAGCACTCACTCATTTCGACAAACTTATTCAAAATATATTGAGGAGCGGAAAAATACATCGCTTTGTGAGAATGTACTATTGAAAAAACTTCAAACACAAATTCAGAAGAAGTGTTTAGAAATGAAAACACAGAAACAAAGCCGATGTTCTTGTAAAAAAATTAAGGTATATTATAATCTTAGGTTTATTTTTTTTATTATTTAATGTATGAGTGTGTTATTGTTCATTTTTAGCTTTTTACTTTCTTCTAGATCTAATATATAGGATATATAAGTATTGGATTCGTGAAAATTTTCGAATGTCGAATTTTGACGGATTTGCACGTTTTGAGGTGCGCTGAGTACTAGGGTGAGTCGAAAAAATCGATTTTTTTATTTCGAAATCGCATTACCTCTCAAAAGTTATGGTTTAGTATCCACAACTTGGGAAAAATAAGAAAAAAATTCTAAGTTGATGTCTTCGGTTCGCGCATGAGGCTCAAAGTTGGAAAAAATATGTTAACAAGAAGTTCTGTCAAGAACTAAACGAGCCTACTTTCCCGTACATCGACATAGGCATTGTAGCATCTGATCAATATTCTCTTGATTATCTAAAACTAAAAATTATGTCAAACATATCTTTTTGCACTTAAAGCTGATTTCTGAAAGCAAAATATACCCCTCTCATCAGATAAAATAGACACGTAAAAAGTAAATAAACGAGTCAATAAAGTTTTGTCGCACCTTTAAAAGAATGTAACTGCTATAGTTCTTCCGTAGAAAAATTCCACAATCGTTTTCAAAAGAAAAAAAAATAAATAAAATAAAAGTACAAAGAACTTCAAAACACATTTTATCAAAGAAAGAAAAAAAAATCGTTCGTTAATAAAATGTCTTGAATTTCATTTTTAATCCGTTGCCAGTTGTTAAATATAAATAAGGAATAAAATGCTCTCGTGAATGAAAAATTTTTGTTAACAAAAAAAAATCGTCTTGTAAAAAAAATAATAATAAATTAAACAAAACAAATAAATAAATATACAAAAAATCGTCTGCCCAGTCAGTCATTTTTTCTGAAACTGCATTTCCGCCACGTTTGCGGAGTCGGAGTCGGAATCAGAGTCCTCACAGAAGATTATTCAAAAAAGTACTTTACAATACATTATTTATCAAAACCATTTTCTTACAAAGTTAGTTTGAAGGAAATCCGCCTTGAAGTTCAGAATCAACATTCAATTTAAATTTCTCCGTAGGCGCTCATGTTAAAATGTTTTCTGAACGGTTCATCATTGAACGAAAAATGGTTCAAATTGAAAAGTGAAATATAGGAATGAGCCTCTCCGAGATCTTTCGAACAAAAAAAAGTTTATTCAATTCGGACGGTTCACTTAAAAGTTATTAGGTGGGGAAAGGTTGTTTGAACAGTTCAATGTTGAACAAAAAAATGTTCAAACTGAAAATTTAAATACGGTAATGAAGCATCCTTGCTGAGATCTTTTGAACAAAAAAAAGTTTGTTTAAATCGGACTGTTCATTCAAAAGTTATTAGGTGTGAGAGCTTGTTTGAACGGTTCAATGTTGAACGAAAAATTGTTCAAATCGGAAATTTAAAAACGGGGATGAAGTATCCTTGCCGAGATCTTTCGAACAAAAAAAAGTTTGTTTAAATCGGACGGTTCACTCAAAAGTTATTAGGGGTGAGAGCTTGTTTGAACGGTTCAATGTTGAACGAAAAATTGTTCAAATCGGAAATTTAAAAACGGGAATAAAGTATTCTTGATAAGATCTTTCGAACAAAAAAAACTTTATTCAATTCGGACGGTTCACTTAAAAGTTATTAGGTGGGGAAAGGTTGCTTGAACGGTTCAATGTTGAACGAAAAATTGTTCAAATCGAAAATGTAGATACGGGAATGAAGTATCCTTGAAAAGACCTTTCGAACAAAAAAAAGTTTGTTCAAATCGGACTGTTCATTCAAAAGTTAGTATCGCCGGACCGGTTGTTTGAACGGCTCAAAGTTGAACCAAAAATTGTTCAAATCGAAAAATCAAATATGGGAATGAGCTGTACTCGCCGAGATCTTTCCAACAAAAAAAAGTTTGTCCAAATCGGAATGTTCATTCAAAAGTTGTTAGGGGGGGACAGACAGACCGACAGACCGACCGACAGACCGACCGACAGACCGACCGACGCACAAATTCCCCATCTCAATACCCTACTTTCAAATTTTTAATTTTTCGATATTTATTTCATTTTTTTGTTTCTTTTTGACTTTTTTTTACTTGGCGATATTTTTTGAACTTGGCGATATTTTTTGGACTTGGCGATATTTTTTGGACTTGGCGACATTTTTTAGATGCATTAAGCCAATTTTAATGCTTTTTTCGTCTCTTTTATTTTTAACGGGAAAGTAGGCTAAAAATGGAAATTTTCAAAAGGAAAAAATAAAAAAAAAATTGTAACTTTTTATAATGCAACTGCCATAAGCTGTAAATATTTTGTGTATTTTTAATCTAAAAAAAATATTTTATAGCTTTTACATACGATCATTAGTTTGCACATCAGCCTTAAATTGGGCTAAAATCGCCTACAATGTCAAATTTCGAAAATATCGATTTTTTTATTTCGAAATCGCATTACCTCTCAAAAATTGTGGTTTGGTATCCAAAATTTGGGAAAAATAATAAAAAAAAATCTAAGTTGACTCCTTCGGTTCGCGCATGAGGCTCAAAGTTGAAAAATATATGCTAAAAATGGAAATTTTCAAAAAATAATTTGAAAAAAAAAGTAATTATTTTCTATCGAATCTGATTCAAATTGTTTGTAGATAACATAATTTGAACCGAAAAATATACACATAACTTTTAGAAGATACATTCTGTTTGTGCATAAGGTTCAAAATATGAAAAAAAAAAAGTCAAAAACTGAACCAGAACGCACTACGTCGGCACTGTGCCGGTATATTTTTATTCTACAGCCGACGTGTCTAACA
>JAXGGA010020382.1:0-18386 GCA_038373865.1 Uloborus plumipes | reverse complement strand
TTTTGTTAAAAAAATTTAAAAAAAAAAACTACTTTCGAAAAAAAAAATGTCTTTTTTTTTTTTTTTTTTTTGAAAAAAACTCTTTTTTGTGATTTTTTTTCATTGTATATTTTTTTTTAATAATTTAAAAGGAAAAAAATTTGCTAATTTTTTAGTATTATTTTTTTTATTTTATTTCGGCTGCACTTTCCTGCATATGATTCTGCTGGCACCCATGGAGAACATGTTTTAGTTTCAAACTGTAAAAGCAACTTTGAAATATTTTTAATCAAATGTTATTCAAATAAAGTTATCTATAAAGCACGAAAGAAAATTATGTTTAATATGATCACATATTATATATGAACTATTCACTGTTATCTTCGAAACTCCCACTAGTACTTTAGTTCCTTTGACCTTCTATAGAAACGATGTAAATATTTGCATTATAAAATAAATGAGTGATATTAAAACATGCCTTATGTTAAAGCCCATTTCTTAATGTGCAAATTATATGTAATTTTTTGTATAATATGTGTTTGCTGTTCACTTTGAATGTTAAAAGAAATGAAGAAATGTTTATGAAGTTGATTTGTTTTTTTGCAATTGAATTTATTTGGAGTTATTACTATCATTGCTTACATATAGTTTTATTGCTATGCGAATAAAGAGTTTATTAGATATGCATTTGTTTGATGAATGAAAGCAATTGATTAACACAAATAATAATATTTCCATATTGTTTCAACAGTGATGCATCCTCTGCTAGCTTCGCTTACCAACACGCGTTAAAACTTCAATTAACATTTTTTAGCAAATTAGGACGCTAGGCATTAATAGATTAAATTATATTCCGTACAAAAGAAAAAAATATTCAGCTAAATCGAAAGTGGTGAATTATACGTCAGTTGACTGCATACACATGTCAAAAAAAAAATTTTTTTTTTTAGTCATTCCAAATCGATTGAAAATTTAATACGTTATAGTTTGAAAAAACTTAAAGCAGAAAAAGTAAAGTCAATTTGCAAACATTTTGCTCTGACTAAACTCAATTTCATCTGATGTTCCAACGATCTGGTGTCCCTAGGCTGACCTACTCTTCTAAAGTTCTCTCATAATCAGTGACGTGCGGTCCGCCCAAGCAAACCAAGCAGTGCTTGGGCACTCTTCAAGAAAAATAAAATTATCTTCGTTTCTCATGTATTTTTCAAAAGGGACACTAATATGAATATATGTTTTTCATTTACATTCTGTTCCTCAAAATGTGTTATGAGTCCCAAAAACTGCTTTAAAGTCTTTCCGACTGCAATCCCCATACGCATTTCTGCCAAGAAAATGGCAAACCAAGCCGTTTGTCCGAGTCTGTCCTCTGTCCCAAGCAGAAACAGGAATGAAGGGGTGTTGCCATGACAACCCACGTCAGCCAGCCAGCTGCCCAATGATAGTTAACTTCTCTAAAAGTACGAAACTGAAGAAACCAAGCAGGCATCTCGGAGCTTGGTTTGGGAAGAAAACTAAAGTTAGTTTCGAATCGCTGTTTTTCATTGAATGTGCTTTGAACTAGTCATACTACTCACTCGTCTCTGAAAGACAGGAACGTGCTTCTTGATTGTTATTGACTAGTCTTATGTGCGTGCATGAAAAATTGAATTCATTTGTAAATAAAATGTATAATAGTTAAATTATTTGTTTCTTAAAAGTTTTTTGTTATTTTAGAAGCTTCTTAAAACTGCCTAATTTTGACACCATTTGCTATCTAGCGCATTGCTATTTTTTATTTATAATGTATTTCCACAATTAATTAGTGTTATGTATATGATATTTATGTCTGCTGCGTAAATAATGTTACAAATAGCATTCTTAGTTCTGAAGCAAACATACATATGTTACATATTTTATGAAATGTAACTAATAAAGTGGGAAAAACTGGAAAACACAGCTGCTTGGGTACTCTCTCGGGTCACCGCACGTGCCTGCTCATAATTTATATTATAAAAAATCATATAAAAAATATTATACTCACAACTTACAAATTGCGTTTAAACCAAATAAAACCGGATTAAACAAAAAGAAAAAAAGGTTTGAACAAAACAGGGAAAAAAAACGAATAAAATTGTACCCAACATGTAACTGATGGCGTAAGGGATAGTGCGTTAACCTGATTAACTCACTGTCCTATAGGTACGTGGAAATAGGCACGCACAATTTTAGGTGCAAAAAAAATGGGATATATTTCTTTTTTTCTTCCCTAATTGGAAAAAACTATACTTTGAAAATGTGCGGATTTTCTAATCAGAAGGACACCAAAATTATAGCAGGACCTCGGCATCACTTTGGCTAGATCGGGCCCTGCGTAAAGGATCCATGGTATTCGGAGGCACAACCTCCTGGCAGTTTTTCTGAATTGAAGTTCCAAAAACTCTTAGACGATTTTCGATCATGTTAGGGGGTGGCATTTGAAATCTCTTCGCCAGAAACGTTTCGAAATTGAAGTAATGAAGCCAAAACTTCAAATGACCCTTAGTAAGGTTGGTGCGGGGGGGGGAGAGGAGCCAGAGACACATCCCCAAATATTTTTCAAAATTGACGTTCCATAAACACAATTTTAGATGAAATTAGGGTGACAGGCCTCCCTAACTGGCTACGTCGCTATTTTTTTTAACAAAAATTCGGTGGTTTGTAGAAAACTCTCCTCCAATTCTCCAAAATGAAATTTTCGATTGAAACACTGATAATTTTATTTGTAAGAAATAAACTTCTGAGGTCCAAAAAAACTTTTAACGTTTTGTGCAAGACGATATTCTTTAGTGAGGAGTTAGACAACATTTTCCACCCTTAAAAAAATAACTAAAAAAATCATGCTTCATAAATTTCTTGATCAAATTTTGTTTTACTTTCGTTTTTGTTCTATCTTCAAAAATTTAGAACTGCACTGAAGTGATTTGTTATTACAATATTTTAAGTTTTTTTGATGCACTTTTCGGTAGCTCATGTATTTTTATTCACTTTTTATGTGATTGTCAAGATGATATTTCATTTTTCAAAAAAATATTTTCAGAAACATATAACAGTGGTATAGAGACATATCTAAACACTTGGGCTACTGTCTCCTTTCACTAGTGGCTGCCCCTTTGTATTCTCTGTTATTTTTAAAAAACGTTTTTCGACAGGTATTATTTAATTTTCTTTTCTTTTACGCCAACAAATCTTCTTTCGTGAAGACATTGTGTAGCAATCACATGAGAAGCTTTAAAGCTTGTTAAAATTAGTATTTAAACTCATGATTGTAGAAAAGACTTTAATTGGTAAAAATCTTTTTTATAATCATAAGTTTAAATACTCATTTTAAAAAGCTTTGACAGAAAATTACTTCATGAACTTTTTTTCTTGCTATTATGAACAATCCTCCCTCCCCCCACCCCTCTTTTTTTTAGTTTAATATTTTGTCTTATCGTTTGCCTCCCCCGCCACCTTTATTTGTTTAGTTTAATACTTTAGCTTACATCATGGATTGATGGACAAAAATAAAAAAGATACACAGAAATTTGATTAGCAATAATACTGATCGCAGATGAAGTAAACGTAAAATAATTTGCTTTTTTTAGGTCCCTTCCATAACCCCTATATTTTTGGTTCCTCGCAATTTATAATTGCGACATTATAAATTTGCTTCTGGACTGTGACCAATGTGAAGCTATCATGTTTTTCTTAATCATTCATCTTCAAAATTCTTACCGTGATGGGGGGCTTTTATAATGAACAGAATTTTTTGTTGATAAAGAAACCTGTTTAAAATGTGCATTTCGGCAGTCTGTTAGTTAAATAATCTTAAAAAGTAGACTTTTGGACAGTTCCAAAAAATGTGATTAATTTTCTTTCTTTCTTACCTTTATTTTCTCCTCCAATTCAAAAAAGTATTTTTGTCATTTTATTTATTTGTTTTTTGTTTTTTTTTTTAACCGACTTCGAAAAAGGAGGAGGTTCTCAATTCAAAGCGTATATATATATTTTTTTTTTTTTTTGTTTGTTTGTTCGCACATAACATATGATCTACTGAACCGATTTGAACGATTTTTTTTTAATCGATAGGGGATGGTGTAACTTAGGTACCATGTACTCATATGACGATATTTGTTCACTAGAAAAAAAATGTTATGATCGAAAAACTAACATTTCATGTAATTTAAAACAATATGTGCTATCGTAAATCCTTACTTCTCTGAGCGACCCGATGGTCAAGTGGTTATGCGCGTCAGGTTGAAGTTCCTGATGGAATGAGATCGAGTTCAGGTCTGCAAGTTTTTTGAACAGCTGCATGGTTTTTTAACTATATTTTGATTATTTTAAGTGCATTTACACTAAAAAGAATGAAATAAAATATTTTTGGAAAAAAAAATAGAACCGACTTCAGTTGGAAATTGCTCTAAAAAGTAAAAAATAATTTTTTTTCTTTGAACACCATTGAAACTACTTTTAAACATAAGTTTTGAAGTCGGCGCAAAAACAATGTATAGAATCATACGCAACTACAATTCAACTATAAATATAAATTTTAATGGATTCATTTCATTGATTACCACACATTCGTGTAATGGTACAAATATTCTGCTTTTAATTTTCAATGGTTTCTCTGAAAAAATGTTGACAAAATATGGTTAAATATCATTTTACCTATCGTTTTTGCGCCGACTTCAAAACTTATGTTTAAAAGTAGTTTCGATGGTGTTCAAAGAAAAAAAATATTTTTTACTTTTTAGAGCAATTTCCAACTGAAGTGGGTTCTATTTTTTGTTCTAAAAATATTTTATTTATTTATTTTTTTTTTTACTTTCTATGCAGCAAACTTTTTTTTTCTTAATCACTAAAATGATATTAGCGACCTTTTTTTCCCAAAGTAAGGTAACTTAAATAATACAGACATTCTCGAATATGCTTTGATAATATTTAAAAATTACATTTTATTTTTAATTTTACAGGGTAAAAAAACACTTATTCATTTTAATTGATTTACTATTGATGTTTTCTTCTTTTTTCTCACATTAAAGAAAAAATTAAACTGATAGCAATTTTTTTCAAAAAAAAAACCCTTGGCAAGAACAGAAGGAAAAGAAAATGTGTCAAATAAAATAAAAATTTTTACTTTAAATTTCAAAATAAGTAACACATACATAATAACAATACTACCTATGGGGAAATATAAGTAAGAGGGGAGGGGATGCAGAAAGGCAATTCCACGGTATCTAACGTAAGAATTGCACGAAATTTGCTTAAAAAGACAATAAATTTTGCTGATATACAATTTTGAAACTGATCAAAATATATTTTTAAATACTTACCCATGTATGTAGAATTATTAACCATAAAAAGAATTTTTGATAAAACATTTTATTTAAACAAAAAAAAAAATTCAGTTTATGGTGTCGGACATATTAGCTGAATCCGAAAAAGGAGACTTGGAAAACTAAAATCATAGATTCAGGTCAATGGCTTAATCTGTAACATTGTAACTACTTTTATGTCAAAGAACAATGATGAAAAATAAATAACACATATAAAAAAATCAGAAGTATTAAGACTTGAAATATAGAATTTGGTGTTGGTGTTGGACGTAAAACCTTGGTGTCGGACGTAGCAAAACTACTTGGTGTCGGACGTAAAAAAAGTTTTAAATTCCAAGTTAAATTGATTTTATTTTTGTTTGGAATCTTGAACAATATGTTGAAGGACAATACATGAGATATATTACAATAATACACTTTAAATATTTTCATTAAATGTAAATTGTCCCCGACTTCCAATTGGAATAGGTGGAGAACATTTTTTTATAATATTTCCTTTCAAATGCAAGATTTTATTCTCCTCCTTTGGCCATTTAAAATGACCTTTTCCCCTATGCATCACAGACTTCAATCTCTTTATGATTTAATTGAGTGATGCATTCTGGGTAACGAACTGACTCACACCGAACAATAACCCAATCATTCACTTCAAGATTTGAAATAAAATCCTTATCTTCAGATACATCACTGTCAGACACTTCTTCTGTCAAACAACGTAACAATCCTGAATGTTTCTGAAGAAGAAGTTTCTGAAATGCAAATTTCATTGGAAGAAATTGTTTTCATGCTGTTTACGGATTGAATATTTAGAAGTGCAAGAATTTTCTCCCAATATTGGAGCAAAGTTGTGGAATCGTGCGTAATTTCTTCAGATGATACGTAATGTACATGCATGTCTTTAATTAATGACAAAGATACAGATGCATACTGTTGTGGTGTACTGATGAACATCTTTCCAGCTTTCACATTTCTCCAGACAGTTCTTTTTATTGTATCACCTATGCCGTCGACAACCCCTTTCCCATGGGACATTATGAAAAAATTCCAGATTAATTTCCCATTGCACTTCTGTTCAAATCACGGGCGTCGTTGGCGGGGGGACGAGGGGGACATGTCCCCCCCCCCCCAATATTTTGAAATCATCAGAAGATCCCCCTCAGTATTTAAATAATTATTTTGAAAAAACAAAATCGGGACTTTCATTTCTAAGTCAAAATTAAATTAGAACTCCAATCTAAACTAAAATAACAAGAACTTCCATACCTACTTGAAAGACAGTCTCAGTTATTTTCCCATGCAGCTGTCTTGGGCTTTTGGTGCATTTAGTTATTTTATTGGAGCAATCATTTTTCTTCTACAAACCAATCACTTCGTCGTAAGACAAGGCCATGGTAGTAAAAGATCCAATTCATCCCTTAACAATAGAGACTTTCCCTTATCCTACCCCACCCCCTCACTCCCTGCTCGGACAGAGACAGGAGAAGTAATAAATAAATCTTAGAGGGGGTTTCTTGTGCTTTCCTTGGTTCGGTCACTTGATCCTTGAAGGGCTTTTAAAATTGAGGTCGAATCTGTTCTCTCTCGAAGATGTGGTCTAGTCCATGCTGGGGGGAAAGCAGTCGGTTGAGACCAGCAGCTACCGTTCCCCCTTTCTTCTCCCCTAAGAATTATACCTCTTCTGATAACGACACCCATCCCTCTTTTTGAGGAGGAAAGATGACTGTCCAGCTGCATCACAATGGACACTAAAAAATTTCTCTGAGACCGCCCGTAGTGTACCCCCAGACAGGAAGGGGCTTCAAATGTTAGAGGGGCACTAATGTGTCCAGATGTTTTGCCAAATGATGTGACAAGAAATTTTTTCGGAGAACAGCCTAGAGAAGGATCTTTCTTCGTAAAAAGCAACTCCTTTCATAAAGCATAGTGCTATCTTTCGGTACAGTGCGGCATATCCTTATCCAGTAAAGAGTATCATATTTGGAGGAAATAAATCAAAATCCTGTAAGTTTTACTCATTTTCTTGTTTTTGTTATAACATAAAGATATAATAAAATGTCTTGTATACCTTTACCGGTTAGAGTGAGCACACGGAGCGATTTTTAAGACATCAGTACAACAAATTGTTTATGCATTGAAGGAAATACTGATGTATGTCCTCAAGAGCGAATCTGGGAATTTTTCAAGGGAAGGGCAATTGGTTTTTATAACTTAATTTTTATTATGTATACTGGTTCGCAATTATTAATCACAAAGGTTTCGGACTTGAATTCTGAATATTTCCGGGGGAGAGCCCCAAATCCCCCCCCCCCCTTTAAAACTTATCCAAAAGGTTTTTTGAGTTTCAATATCGAAAAGCTATCAGTGGAGAGGTCCTCAAAGGCGGGCAATTTTTAGCTGAAATGCTTTTTCGTATTTATTTACAATGTACAATACAATATATTTGATTGGAATATTTTCGATGAGCGTATACAAATCAATATTAAGATGCTTATTTTTGATCGAAGTAATTTAAATTTTTGAACAAGTTAAATAATACACAGCAAGAGAAAATTACCTGTATTTTCGTGTTTACTATTTTCTTATTTTTGTAGTTACTAATTGACATACATTTTTATGAAATTTGAGTTGTAAAGAAAACGTTCAATAATAGTAATGTTGATAAGCGAAATATTTTTTTCCAAATTAGAATAATATTTTCAAATAACTAAGAAATAGTTTATGTGGAAAATAATCTGTTTTATCTTTCAAGTGATGAAATAATAAGGCTTGTTTGATTGAGTATAATTTTGATAACTAAATTCTTTTTTAAAAGTTTATCGCTGCATTTCCACGAAAATCTTTAAAAAGAACTGAATTATCATTAAAAAAAGCAAGTTATTTATCTTATATACAAATTATTTTAAATTGAAATTTTCAAACCTTATTGTTAGATAAGAAATTTAAATTTCAAAATGGAACTTTCAAAATTAGGTGAAAGCATCGTTCTCAGCATAGGCACAAATGAAGCAAAACAGATGCTTGCATGGAGGAGAGGGTAAGAAGTAATAATAAAAATAAATGAAATTAAAAGAAAAAAAAATTAGATTTCTCACACATTGTTAAAGATCAAAATGCCAGATAAATAATTATAAAGGAAATTTTTTTCCTGGTAAATTACACTGTATATTAAGAAGTCAGAACTTTTTAGAGTCTTCCCTCTAAAAACTTATATTTAATCGTTTTTAATTATTTGTTTTTATCAAAAGTAAAAATTATGACGCAATAAAAGCAGGACGAAAAACATTAATTTTTCTTCAAATTAAGTTTTTGCATTGTTATGATCAAATGCATGAATTTTGAATACTGTAACGTGAGCTTAAAATGTGAGATGTGGGAATATAACCATATATATTTTTTTTTTCTTTTGCCGCATTTCAGCTTGAATAAACGCATCTCTCATTAAACAAGAAGTTCTGTCAAGAACTAAACGAGCCTACTTTCCCGTACATCGACATCGGCATTCTCGCATCTGATCATTATTCTCTTGATTATCTGAGACTGAAAATTATGTCATACATACCTTTTTAGCACTTAGAGCTGATTTCGAAAAGCAAAATATACCCCTCTCATCAGATGAAATAGACACGTAAAAAGTAATTAACGAATAAATAAAGTTTTGTCGCACCTTATAAAGAGTGTAACTGTCACAGTTCCTCCGTAGAAAAATCCTCCATCGTTTTCAAAAAATAATAATAAAAATAATAATAATAAAATAAATAAATAAATAAATAAAAGTACAAAGAGCATCAAAATACATTTTATCAAAGAAAGAAAAAAAAAGAAAAAACAAAATCGTCCGTTAATAAAATGTCTCGAATTTCACTTTTAATCCGTTGCCAGTTGTTAAATATAAATAAAGAATAAAATGTTCTCGTGAATGAAAAATTTTTGTTACAAAAAAAATCGTCTGCAATACTAATAATAATAATAATAAATAAATAAAATAAAACAAATGAATAAATAAACAAAAAATCGTCTGTACGTTCAGTCTTTTTTTCTGAGCCTGCATTTCCGCCATGATCGCGGAGTCGGAATCAGAGTCCACACAGAAGATTACTCAGAAAAGTACTTTACAAACATTATTTATCAAAACCATTTTCTTACAAAGTTAGTTTGAAGGAAATCCGACTTTAAGTTCAGGATCAACATTTAACTTAAATTCCCCGTAGAAGCTAATGTTAATTTTTTTTCTGAACGGTTCAATATTGAACGAAAAATGGTTCAAATCAAAAAGCGAAATATGTGAATGTATGGGAAAGCCTCTCCGAGATCTTTCAAACAAAAAAAATTTATTCCATTCGGACGGTTCACTCAAAAGTTATTAGGTGGGGAAAGGTTGCTTGAACGGTTCAATGTTGCACGAAAAAATGTTCAAATTGAAAATTTAAATACGGTAATGAAGTATCCTTGCTGAGATCCTTCGGACAAAAAAAAAAGTTTATTTAAATCGGACTGTTCACTCAAAAAATATTAGGGGTGACAGCTTGCTTGAGCGGTTCAATGTTGAACCAAAAATTGTTCAAATCGGAAATGTAAATACGGGAATGAAGTATCCTTGAAAAGATCTTTCGAACAAAAAAAAGTTTGTTCAAATCGGACTGTTCATTCAGAAGTTAGCATCGCGGGACAGGTTATTTGAACGGTTCAAAGTTGAACCAAAAATTGTTCAAATCGAAAAATCAAATATGGGAATGAGCTGTACTCGCCGAGATCTTTCCAACAAAAAAAGTTTGTCCAAATCGGAATGTTCATTCAAAAGTTATTAGGGGGGGACAGACAGACAGACCGACCGACCGACCCCGACCGACGGACCGACCGACACACAAATTCCCCATCTCAATACCCTACTTTCAAATTTTTAATTTTTCGATATTCATTTTACCTTTTTATTTTTTTTAACTTGGCGATATTTTTTGGACTTGGCGATATTTTTTTAACTTGGCGATATTTTTTAGACTTGGCGATATTTTTTAGATGCATTAAGCTACTTTTAATACTTTTTTCGACTTTCTTTTATTTTTAACGGGAAAGTAGGCTAAAAAGGAGGCATCTCCGTTTCCCTCTCTGTCTTGTCAACAACGTTTAAGATTGACCTATATTTCGTTTCAAATGACTTAAACTTTTGTTCCCGAAGGAGAGTTCTCGAAAATTCCTGTCCTAACATCATTGAAAGTCAACTGACATCACGTTTTTCGAATATTTGTCTGTCCTCTTACCAAAGATGATCCTTCAATTTTGAAAAAGTTCCAGGGTGGGCCCTAAATCTCCCCTTCTCTAACATCAACGCAGATCGTCTAAAACTGCGTTTTTACAGTTACAATTTCAAAAAAAGTTTCGGGGGAGAACCCCCGGAATTCCCTTATCTTAAAATAATCAGATATGATCAATAATTGTGTTTTTAAAATTTTAATTTCTAAAAGTATACAGAGAAGCGCCTCCGAACTTCTTCAACTACTATACCATTGCCAAAAATTGTTCAGAATGCATTTTGTATGTGTTTTGTGTGCATGCTGTAATTTAAATAATTTTCCGAAAAGAGGTAGCTCGGATATCTAATCTGCGTATTATTAGCAAAGATAATCTAAAATTGCGTTTTTAGCAATACAATTTTGCAAAAATCCCCGATCCCCGCTTTCCATAGTAAAATCAAAGATAATAATGGAGTTTTTAACGTTTCGATATCGAAAAATGGACAGAAGAGCGCCCTCAATCTCTTCTCCCATAACATTACCAAAGATCGTCTAAAATGCATTTTTAAGACCACAAATTCGAAAAAATTTCTGCGGGAGAAACCGTACCCTCTTATTTCTTGGTTAATAATATATTAACGATTAGGAACACATTCGCAACTCTCTGATCTAGTTATGACTTCCCTCTTTACAAGGAGACGGCACGGCCGTGGGGTCGGAGATTCGGGTCAATTTTTTTTGTGGGGAAAGAGGACCATTAGTACCTTACGTGATTGAAGTAATACGACGCACTACTCAGAAAATTTTGAGAAAAATCGATTTAAAATTTCCAATTTTAAAGATAAAGCCTTATCAGTTTAAAATCTTCATCTCTTTGCATGCCACCCTGACCCAGTCGGAAGAGTGCCAGCTTTCCGATCCGGTGGTCAAGGGTTCGAGTCCACCTGTGGGCGGATTTTATTTTTTCCTTTTTTTTTCTTTTCGTCCAAGTTATTGGTAAAGTTTCTCCTCCTAACATAATATTTGAGCCACAGAATGCAAAGTTTTTTTTATTCACGCAACACCATTCGAGCTTATTTTTCTATTTATATTCTACTTTTAAGACTCCTTATTGTTCCAATGTTCCTCCTCCTATGCTTTACAATGAAAAATAAAAGAAGCCCACCGTTATGAATTGTGTTGTTGTAAGAAAAAGAAAATAATTGAAAAAAAAGAATCAAAACAGTATTAAAAATAATATAGGGACGTGAACAGTTCAATAATTGCTGTGTAAAAATTAATAATAATAATAAAAATAAAGATCCGAACGTTCTATGAGCAGATAAAATAACGAGCGCGAATGTTTTCCAGTGAATGAAAAACTTCGCGTTCTTTGGCTCAAATATTCTTTTTTAATTAGGTTCGGAGGAGAAACGTAACCAATAACTTGGAGGGAAAAGAAAAAAAAAAGCCCCCCGCAGGGGGACCTGAACCCTTGACCACCGGATCGCAAGGCTGACACTCTTCCAACTGGACCACGGGGGCTTGTCACAAGAAAGAGATTTTAAACTGATAAGGCTTCAACTTTAAAATCGGAAACTTAAATTCAATTTTTCTCAAAATTTTCTGAGTAGTGCGTCGTATTACTTCAACCAAGCGAGGTACTAATGGTCCTCTTTCCCTACAAAAAAAATTGACCAGAATCTCTGACCCCACCGCCGTGCCGTCTCCTTGTTAGAAAAGAAGCTGAACCCATTTTTTCCCTCTGTGTTTAAGATGCGTTTGAAATTAATGAGGGGGGCGTCAATCCCCCCCCCCACCCCCGCGACAGGTCAGAATATGACTCCTTGTGATTGCTATTCGAAAATTGCAATGTTCATTGATCTTTACAAAGGCCAAACATGTTTAAAAAAATGAATTTTTCCTAGCATTTCTTTTTTTCAAAAGTCCCCCCCCCCCCAATCTTCAGCAGGCAGCGACGCCCATGATTCAAATAAATATAATTTGGAAAATAATTATCTTTGTTTAAATTGCTAACTGGGTCCATCTGAGAAAATTTCAATATTTTAAATACTTGGGCTTTTCGGGAATCTTAAATCGAATAAATGGTAACTTACTAATTTATGTACAGTGATGCATCCTGGGTAACGAACGGACTGTGTGATCTAAAGTATCGGAAATTATGGCATAACTTACAGCTATTTCTTTAGAAATCCATGCGTGAGCTGTAAAAACTGTGGCTTGGGCATGTGCCCAAATGCGGATTAGATTTCATTTTGCTTTAAAATTGCAGCATTTTCAGAAAAATCTAGCTGCATAACAACATTTTCACAATGACTTGAGATTTTAACTGCTCAAAAGTCTGAGCTTGCTCTCGCTTCCCTTTGAAAAAAAGGGTATATATATATATATATATATATATATATATATATATAATTATTTTTAAATTCATTTCTTCTAGAAAAAAATATTGTGTAGAAAATTGGATGAGTAATGATCAATCTATTTCCCGGTTCATTATTTAGAAGAAATACTTTCAAGGAAGAACGACTATTAATAAAAACATTTTTAATGACTACAGTGTGAATAAATGATATTACTATAGTCCCTCATCTATTCTGTTTCAATTTAGAGAAATCTCAAAGCTAGAACTAGACATTAAATAGAAAAATTTGGTGTTGGAAGTAATTTTTTTCTCACGTCCGACACCATGAAAATAAAAAAAAAATTTTTGTTTTTAATTTTGATTGGTTTGCACATTTACAATAGTAACTGATGTTCTTATTTGCCAGTAAAATGTTTTGTAAAATATTACATCTTATTTTATACAGCACAAACATTTTAGTAATTTGGTGTTGAACGTAATTTTATCAAAGTGCTTATTATAAATAGGCTTCTACAGGGAAAAAAAAAAATCAGGTCTCATTTTTTATGCTACATTTGTTCTACAGTGTTGTGGCAAGCATCTGAAGCAGTTATAATTTGAAAAACATTGCAATTATAGTTTAAAATACTAAGTTCAACAAGTTATCAAAAATTAGTTTTGGCGGCATGTCGATTATACCTTTGTTTACTCTCAAAGGATTAAACTCTTGTGTTAATTTATACTATTTTCCTATACTGCAACTCATAAGCTTCAAAATGATACCTAATTTGAGAGCAAAAAATTATTTTGAAAAATTGGTCATCAGTTCTCCATTTCTGTAGAATTGCTCAGAAGCAATAATGTAAGTTAATTCGAATCTTTTTTGACAAATTCACTATCATTGACAGAACCAGATTTTTTTTTTTCCAGAAACCAGTAAACCAGTTAACAGAACCAGAGAGGTTTCATTTTTAATAATAAAATAACTGACAAAAAATGCTAAATTAAGCCACAACAAGTCACAGGGCCTGAGCGTATCTAAGTTCTTACAAGAAGCTGCCCCCCCCACTGATTCTTCTCTTACTCACTATATAATACTCTTACTTTAAAAAGTTCCTAGCAACCATGCACCACATTAGCACTTTTTGGGGAAATTTTGAGTTTTACTAACATTTTATTTACCATTTTAATTTTCGTCGCAAAGGTAATTTTTATTTTATAATAAAGCTGCTGTTTTGCTACAGGTTATTTCTTCTCTTTTTATTTCAAAATAAATAATAAAGAGATTCATATGTTAATCTTTTGCATAACATTAATCTTTCATTAAACTTCGGCCCAGGTCTCTCTTTATCAGTGTGGCCCAGTCTCAGGGTTGGCAAAAACCCGGGGTTTTCTACAAAAACCCAACCCACCCGGGTTTTTGTGGGTTTTTGCGGGTTTTTCTGGGTTTTTGTATGTTTAAATTTTATTTCTTATGCGGGTATTGATATATAATGTATGCATTGATTCAGATAAAAATATATTTATTAAGTTAAAGTTCTGAATTGCATTTAATCAGTGTCAATGGATTAATAACACTGTGCGGCAAAAAAAAACTTTGAAAATGCTTCTGGCATTTTGAAGGCTGATTCTTATGTAAAATGACCCCCTGAATCCGAATATGACCCCCGTTTTCCCCCATCAGGTACCATTTTTTTTAAAACGCCCCCCCCCCTTTTTTTTCATTTTTCCTTAGTTTCAGAGCTATTATGATTTTTTGGAGGGGAAAGGAGCCTTATATTCACCCCTAAATTTTTTTGGCGGTCAAGAGAGACTCAAAGTTTAAAATCATGAGCACCGAGAAAAAATCGGGGAACTTGGGGGGGGCGTAGCCCCCCAAAATATTTGAAAAATCACCAAAAACGATCTTTTTATTCTAGTTTCTTTAAAAAGACCTTTAAAACATTTTTTTCGGTGCAGAACCAGAGTATAGGATCTGCTCCTATAGCTCCTGGGTCACAAAAAATTTTCACGCTGTAAAATTTTTAAAAAAAAAATAAAATAATGCTCTAAAAATCGCACTTTGCACTCGAGTTTTAAAGCAGGTCTTCAGCCAAAAAAACAAAATTGTGGCTGATTCTTATGTCAAATGACCCCCTATTTCCAAATATGACCTCAGTTCCCCCTCTACCCCCTCTTTTCAGAGAGCGCCCCCCCCCCAATTCAGAGTCATTTTTCAAAGAAATTAAAAAAAAAAAAAAACAGTGCTTTAAAAAAAAAAACGTATTTCCAGATATTAAAAAGTTTTTCGGGGGGAGGGGGTGGGGATGCAGGTATACACATTTTTATCTAAGTCTCTCAGTTTGCTATACATATTCATGATTTTCAACTTTGCACCTCTCTATCTATCTATAAGAGTGTTAACGGTTAATGTCAAGCTCCTTTAATCTGAAAATCAAAATATTGACTCGGAAACCGTTGAAAACTGAAGAACAAGTAGGGGGGGGGGCTTTTTGTGAAAGTGATAATTTATAGTATTTGGAAAAAAATGGGTCACTTTGCAGAAGAGTCAGCCGGAACAGTGTCTTCTTTCATGCGGACCTGCGATGCGACTGATATGCAACGAGCCACCTTTACAAGAAAAAAAATATTTATTTTATTTTATAATATAATTTGTTTTCTACAAAGCCAAATAATTTCGAACACATTAATCAAAGAGAAAATCGAATACTCTGATTTTTCACAAAAAAAAAAAAAAAAAAAGGTTTAAAACGTCTCTTAGAAAAACAGGAAAAGAAGATTTTTTTTGGGATGGGGGGTACACCGCCCTAGTTTATATTTTTGGTACACATGTACATGTTTTTGAACTTTGAACCTCTGTTGCCTTTTGGAATTATGTTAACAGGTTACGTAATGTACTTTTCCCCTCCGAATTAGTAAAATGACTCTGAATTGGGGAGGGGGGGCGCTCTCTGGAAAGAGGGGGTGGAGGGGGGAACTGAGGTCATATTTGGAAATAGGAGGTCATTTGACATAAGAATCAGCCACAATTTTGTTTTTTTGACTGAAGACCTGCTTTAAAACTCGAGTGTAAAGTGCGATTTTTAGAGCATTATTTTATTTTAAAAAAAAATTACAGCGTGAAAATTTTTTCTGACCCAGGAGCCATAGGAGCGGATCCTATACTCTGGTTCTGCACCGAAAAAAATGTTTTAAAGTTCTTTTTAAAGAAACTAGAATAAAAAGATCGTTTTTGGTGATTTTTCAAATATTTTGGGGGGCAACGCCCCTTCCCCCCCCCCCAAGTTCCCCGATTTTTTCTCGGTGCTCATGATTTTAAACTTTGAGTCTCTCTTGACCTCCAAAAAAATTTAGGGGTGAATATAAGGCCCCTTTCCCCTCCAAAAAAATATAATAGCTCTGAAACTAAGGAAAAATGAAAAAAAAAGGGGGGGGCGTTTTAAAAAAAATTGGTACGTGATGGGGGAAAACGGGGGTCATATTCAAATTCAGGGGGTCATTTTACATAAGAATCAGCCTTCAAAATGCCAGAAGCATTTTCAAGGTTTTTTTTTTTTTTTGCCGCACAGTGTAATTAATATTATTTACAATATCAATTAATAATATCATCAACCGAATTGTAATATTTAATGTGTATATTTTAGAAGCTTTGGACAATGGTTTCAGCTATAAACTTTTATCATTTGTCTTTTACAAAATAGAGGAACTGTTGCAAATTGGCTTTCCTACAAATACAGGAATATTTAGGGTGTGAAAGTTTCAAAAACTTAAATTCCTACCATTAAAAAATTAAAACCATTTGCACTTGTTTATTAATAGAAATAAGCATCTTTTCTCATTAAATAGCCTGCTTAAATATCTAGTCATGTCATTTGCATGTTTTTTATAAGGCACATATCAATGATAAGTGTGTGTCTGAGATAAGGAAAGTGTCTCCCCCCCCCCCTTCTATTTTCAAAACCAAAACTGATTAATTTCAGATGGGGGGGGGAACTTTTAATCATTTATTGTTTTTTTTTTTTTTTTTGAAATAATCATAAGAAAAAACTAGGTTAACAGTAGAACTTTGCAAGAATTACAAATTTATTAAGAAATTCTTGTCATAATATTTTAGTAGTAATAAATTGCGCCGGGACGCCTTTTCTTTTTTTTTTTTTAAATCAAAGAAAGGGTTTAGTGCTTCAAGTCAGTGGTATGGTACCTCTATAATATAGCACTTGAAAATCATCATATACTAAATGCAATAGTGTTAGAAGAAATGAAGAGCAAAACTTCATTTTTCTTGCTCCAGAATAAAAGCAAAAATTGCAGTAGCAACTATTCCAACAAAAATTTCAATTTCGAAAACTACAAATTCGCGAGCGTAAATGAAAAATTAGTTAAGATTTATAAATATTATCACAAAAACAAAAGTGAATGTGATTTTGATTGGTAAACTATGATTTTTTTCAATGTGTTAATCTGTGTAAATTACTTGAAATATGTTTTATTCATTATTTTTATCTTGTTATTATTTGACTTCGGTGTTGAATCAAAATTATCATAAAACATTAATTAAGCAATTTTTTCCATCTACAAGAAGTTTATCAATGGTTCATTTTCAATTTATTTTAAAATGTGAAATTTGCTATCAAAAAATAAATAAACAAAAAAATAAGTATTTTGCAACAAAAAGTAGTATCATAGCTAGAAAAATTTTCTGGACGATGACTTGAAAATTGAAGAAATAATAATAATTTTATAAAAGAAATAATTAATCTAAGAAAAATTATCTCAAATAAACCTGATTTCTTACTTATTTTTTTATGGACAATTTACATGAGATATTATTGTTGACTACAGGGGTTCCCATCCCCCCCCCAAGCTCAATGGCGCAAATTCCCCCCAAAATTTTTCACAACCCTCTTTTTTATTTTATTTATTTTTTTAAATATTATTAATTAATTTTTTTCAATGTTATTTATTTATTTTTTTAACTTTTACTTATTTATTTTTTAAAATTATAACTATTATTTTTTTCTATATTATTTTTTAAAAGTGCTAATTATGTACGGAATATAATCGTTTTTTTTCCTTCCAGACATTCCAAGCGTGCACACCAGGGTTGCCAGATTTAAGAACTGCAAATACGGGACAGACAATTGGGGGGGGGGGATTGAGAGATGAGACCAAATGTTGAATTTTTACAACCTTTACCTTAATATTAAACGTTTCTCACAAATATAAATGAAGAAAAAAATACACGATGATCATATGAATAAAAACTTCATTTTTTTAGCATTGCATAGTTATTTGTACGACATAAATATTAGTGGTAAAGGTTTCAACATTACATTATTATGATAATTCCGTATTTTCCTGTTATTAACCTTCCCCCCCCTTTTCATGGCGCAGGCCCTAAATTTCAAGTTTTGCCGGTTGGAGAGGGGGGGGGGCCAGAAGGAAAATTATACCACAATTCAATGTTAATTATACAAAAAAAAAAAGCCACGCCCA
>JAXGGA010020381.1:0-18388 GCA_038373865.1 Uloborus plumipes | reverse complement strand
CATGTCCTGACTGTGTGTTTACCAATCCCATAGCGATCATAAACAGACTATTTTGGAATGAAATGGTTTTGATTATGCGTGACATTTTTGGTCCATCTTTAATTAGTTACTTGCTTAAATAGACTGTTGTTTTTTCATAGCAACTAATAATCATCCTTAATTGATCCAGGAACAACTTTGCTCATAATTTTAGTTGATCAAAATCGGGATAAAAATGCTACTTTTTGGATTCAGGCATAAAACTGGTATAAAACTAGTATTTCAAAAAAAAAAAAAAAACTGTCGTAATATCTAATTCCATTCTACTGTGACAATATTATTTTTTCTCTGTTCTGAATAGTTTAAAGCAAATTTTTCCTATCAAATTTTGGTTTTATAGAATAAACGAAACTCTTTTCACAGCTTTAGCATTTGCCCTTATAAGATACACTTCAATAATGCCCAAAATTGCCATCCTCTGGAAGAAAAGGGTGAGTTGTACAGATAATTCATTGTAATGTAATGTGTCGCGAAAACTTTTGGGAGCCAGCCTTTTGGGCGCGAGGGCTTTTGGGGGCCGAACCTTTTGAACGCTAGGACTTCTGGGCGTCGAGCCTTTTGGGCGCGAGGATTTTTGGGCGCCGAGACTTTTGGGTACGAGGAATTTTAGGTGCCGATACTTTTGGGCACCAGTACCTTTGGCCGCCGGATTTTTTTGGGCACCCGACTTTTCGGGAGCGAAGTCTTTTGGGTGCCCCGCTTTTTGGGCTCAGAGGCGATTGGGCGAAACAAAGCGTTTTCTAATGGGGAGGGGAGGACATTTATATTTTTCCCAATTGTAATATACGTTTAAATTAAACATTTTTTCTGTAGGGCAAGTGGGATTTTAGTTTTGTTTCAATCACATTGAGCATTTTATTAAATTAATTTTCTTCGGGGGATGGTGGGAGCGGGATGCTATTTTATGCAAATTGCATTCGGTATTTAAATCAGGCTCTATTTGGTTCATGAGGGAAATTCCGTACTTTCTTATTTGTAGCAAGTATTTCAATTAAATTATTTATTTTGGGGACAGAAATTTCATTTTAATTATTACGTTTTAAAACCAGTAGCTTACCCCAAGGCCATGTGTTACTTTGGTGATGGGGAAAATGAATAAAAAAATACGGGAAGAAATCCATTTTAAAGAACTGTCAGCTTGTAGAATTATATAATGAATGCATCAGTTATGGAAAATGAAGCTACTCTCATAACACACTTAGATTAATTGATTAATTGTTATAGACAGACAGCACAAGAAAACGCAATGTGTTTTTCCAAAATTTGCAGTAAATCATTTTAGCTGCAGAGTTCACTATTATTAATTTCAGAGAATTTTATTTCACATCAAGCAAAAGTAAATAACTTTTTTTTCATTGTAAGTTGCTTTAAATATTTCATGCATCTAATATTATAACATATATAAAGTAGCAGCTGTTTGGTACACCCAAAGCATAGCTTGTTTCTAAAACCATTTTCTTGAAATGTTTTGTAATCATTTTTGTAAAAATTGTCCTATTCCTCAAGACTCTCGTCAACTTCTAAACGATGTTTTCATCAATAACATTTTGGAAAAAATGTGCTTGGGAAATGGGTTCAAATAAAAGGTTTGTTAGATATAATATTATGCATAACAAACGTATTAGTAAGAATAGTTTAGATATATATTAGCGACAAATACTTGATAGAAGCAAAAAATATTGTTACAGGTACTTTTGTCTGCAATGATAAGTGAAAAGTGACAATTTTAATCGTAAAAATGTTAATGAAAACATGGTACGTAGCATCTCGCACACATTTTGTGCTGTTCTCGAGTAACCACGTGCAATTTTCAATGTGAAAATATATCTGCTAGTGGCAAAAAATCATAATAATTTTGAAAAAACAATACAAGTGTACAAATGTAATTTCAAAAAAAAAATGTACGAAGTTTTTTTAGATATACTCGCACATTTTAAAATTTCTGTATATGGGGACTGTTTGGAAATTATTGAAGGATTTTTATAAATTTTCTAATGAAGATTTCACTGATTTTTACTGTGAATTTTTGTTCTCATAGTGTCTTTATTATTCTTCAAACTATGTTCATCTTCGTTATGTTTTACTTTGTGAAATAAAAAACTTCGAACAGTTTTAGAGTTTTAAATGGCTGAAAATAATGCATATTTTGGGCGTTTTTGTGTGCGTGTTTTTTTTTTTTTTTTTTGTTCCTTGAGCAACAAAATATTGCTATTTATTTTCTTTTTCAACCTAATTTGTCGTGTAGTCCGTTTTATCCTACTTTCCCGTAAAAATAAAAGAAATACGAAGAAAAACATTGCATCTAAAAATATCGCCAAGTCCAAAATTAAAGATAACAAGAAGTTCTGTCAAGAACTAAACGAGCCTACTTTCTCGTACATCGACATCGGCATTCTTGCATCTGTCTCTTGATTATCTGAGACTGAAAATTATGTCAAACATACCTTTTTAGAACTTAGAGCTGATTTCGAAAAGCAAAATATACCCCTCTCATCAGATGAAATAGACACGTAAAAAGTAATTAACGAATAAATAAAGTTTTGTCGCACCTTTTAAAGAGTGTAACTGTTACAGTTCCTCCGTAGAAAAAATCCTCCATCGTTTTCAAAAAAAAAAAATAATAATAATAATAAATAAATAAATAAATAAAAGTACAAAGAGCATCAAAACACATTTTATCAAAGAAAGAAAAAAAAAAAGAAAAAAAAACTCGTCCGTTAATAAAATGTCTCGAATTTCACTTTTAATCCGTTGCCAGTTGTTAAATATAAATAAAGAATAAAATGTTCTCGTGAATGAAAAATTTTTGTTACAAAAAAAAATCGTCTGCCAAAAAAAAAAATAATAATAATAAATAAAATAAAACAAATGAATAAATAAACAAAAAATCGTCTGCACAGTCAATCATTTTTTTTCTGAGCCTGCATTTCCGCCATGTTTGCGGAGTCGGAGTCGGAATCAGAGTCCTCACAGAAGATTACTCAGAAAAGTACTTTACAAACATTATTTATCAAAACCATTTTCTTACAAAGTTAGTTTGAAGGAAATCCGACTTTAAGTTCAGGATCAACATTCAACTTAAATTCCCCGTAGACGCTAATGTTAATTTTTTTTCTGAACGGTTCAATATTGAACGAAAAATGGTTCAAATCAAAAAGCGAAATATGGGAATGTATGGGAAAGCCTCTCCGAGATCTTTCAAACAAAAAAAAGTTTATTCCATTCGGACGGTTCACTCAAAAGTTATTAGGTGGGGAAAGGTTGCTTGAACGGTTCAATGTTGAACGAAAAAATGCTCAAATGGAAAATTTAAATGCGGTAATGAAGTATCCTTGCTGAGATCCTTCGAACAAAAAAAAAGTTTATTTAAATCGGACTGTTCACTCAAAAGTTATTAGGGGTGACAGCTTGCTTGAGCGGTTCAATGTTGAACGAAAAATTGTTCAAATCGGAAATGTAAATACGGGAATGAAGTATCCTTGATAAGATCTTTCGAACAAAAAAAAGTTTGTTCAAATCGGATTGTTCACTCAAAAGTTAGCATCGCGGGACAGGTTGTTTGAACGGTTCAAAGTTGAACCAAAAATTGTTCAAATCGAAAAATCAAATATGGGAATGAGCTGTACTCGCCGAGATCTTTCGAACAAAAAAAAGTTTATTCCATTCGGACGGTTCACTCAAAAGTTATTAGGTGGGGAAAGGTTGCTTGAACGGTTCAATGTTGAACCAAAAATGTTCAAATTGAAAATTTAAATGCGGTAATAAAGTATCCTTGCCGAGATGCTTCGAACAAAAAAAAGTTTGTTTAAATCGGACTGTTCATTCAAAAGTTATTAGGGGTGACAGCTTGTTTGAACGGTTCAATGTTGAACGAAAAATTGTTCAAATCGAAAATGTAGATACGGGAATGAAGTATCCTTGAAAAGATCTTTCGAACAAAAAAAAGTTTGTTCAAATCGGACTGTTCACTCAAAAGTTAGCATCGCGGGACAGGTTGTTTGAACGGTTCAAAGTTGAACCAAAAATTGTTCAAATCGAAAAATCAAATATGGGAATGAGCTGTACTCGCCGAGATCTTTCCAACAAAAAAAAGTTTGTCCAAATCGGAATGTTCATTCAAAAGTTATTAGGGGGGGGGACAGACAGACCGACCGACCGACCGACACACAAATTCCCCATCTCAATACCCTACTTTCAAATTTTTAATTTTTCGATATTCATTTTACCTTTTTATTTTTTTAACTTGGCGATATTTTTTTAACTTGGCGATATTTTTTGGACTTGGCGATATTTTTTAGATGCATTAAGGTATATGTACACACTTGAAATCTCAAAATTCGTCCAAAATATCATTTTTTTTTTTTATTTTCTTAAAATGTTCTCCAATCTCTTAGCTTTCAAACAATACTAAGATGTAGTCAATATTTGAAATATTTCTCGAGTTACAAGGGTTTTTCTTTTGGTGTTGCCATTGCTTACAAAGTGTTTCGAAATCTTTAAACTCAATTTCTGAAGCATTGCTATTTTGCCATATGCTGCATTCTTCCAAACATAACTACACAACAGTGAATTCATCTACCTCAATTATTTTAGTACCATTGGATTCTGCATAGTTGAGCAGATGTGGTCTGCCTCAATCAGAGCTGTAACTGGAAAAGTACATTTTTAATGGATTTTTAAAATTCAAGATTTCGGGAAAAATCTTGATTTTTTTTGTCCTTCTGTGGTTAAAACTATCAGTAAAAAAATCTACTTTCTCTAGAATCTTTATTGAGGAAGACCACACGAAAGGTAATATTAGGAACATTTTTTGACAAAAATTGTGTTCCTAAACCAATTTGCTTTTAAGATATCGTGTTTAGAAAAATGTGCTAATTAGCTCATTAAATCTTAATTAGTGACTATTTATTTAAGTTTTTTTTCAGATTTTTATGTCGAAAATGTTTTAACCATACACCAGTGACCTACTGTTAAAAAATTGGATTTTTAGAGTGAAAAATTAAAAAAAAATGTCCAAGTGTGTACGTATACCTTAAGCTACTTTTCATACTTTTTTCGTCTTTCTTTTATTTTTAACGGAAAGTAGGCTAAAAAGGAATAAAAAACCAAGTATCGAAAAATTAAAATTGGAAAGTAGGTTCTGAGATGTGGAATTGGTGTGTGTCTATCTTCCTTCCCTAATAACTTTTGAATGAACAGCCCGATTGCTGTAAAATATCCCCCCATTTTTTTTTTTATCCTGCCACAGTTTGCAGCAAATATTGCTATTTTTACAAAGGGAGGGAGGACATAGTACCGATTGCGTTATTAAAATTTAAAATTTTTGGTGAGTAATTTCAGATCGTTATGTTCTCCTTTCGGGAAGTCATATTCCTGGAGTTGTTCTGTTGCGTATGAAGGAATGCACCCTTAGGTAAGGGCAGCAACCCTGTGTGCCAAAAAAAAAAGGCCCCCCCACAAAAAAAAAACCTAGGAAAGTAGCAAAATTAATTGCTTCTTTCCTGCTTGTGGACAGAGAAAAGAAAAATGGCCAACGAAAGTATGCATTTTTTGTAATTAAATTTGCTATGATTCTGCCAAAAGCCCCGGCGCCCAAAAGGGTCGGTGCCCAAAAAAGCTATTTCCCCCAAAAGTCCTCGCCAAGAAGTCTCGGCGTCCAAAATTCCTCGTGCCCAAAAGTCTCGGCGCCCAAAAGGCTTGGCGTCCAGAAATCTTCGCGCCCAAAAGTCCTCGCGCCCAAAAGTACCGGTGCCCAATGTTCCGGCGCAGCGCCCAAAAGACCTCGCACCCAAAAGCCTGCGCCAAATCGCCGGCGCACAATCTGCCGCGCCAAAACTTCCTAGACCGAAAATGATAATATTGAAACACTTTAACGCTTAAAAATTAGTATGAAAAAAAAAAACATTCAGATTAAATTTGTAGGAAGATTTTTTTTTTCTTCTTTCATACGTCGCAAATTTGAAATTTCAGAAGTACGTGTATTTCACACAAAAGTAGTGCGAGTTTGTTTGTGTGAAATACACGTAGCAGATGTGCAGTCCGATTTTGTTTCTTAATTCCGAACTTGGCTCACATACTGTCATGCATTTAATTGCAGAAAAAACTACATATGACGAAGAAATAATTGTTAAACTAATAAATATAATTAAAATATTAGTCATAAAATAAAATTTCCAACATTCTTACAAATGCAAGCATATTCTAAAATTCAGTGTGTATAACATTTTTCCTACAGCCTAATACACAAAATCAAAATAGGAGTAAACCTCACATTGCTCAAAAATATTAAGTGTTTTAAAAATGCAATTTTTATTTCCCATGCGAATTTTCAGTGTAAGCAATACAAGAGGAAAAAATAAATTTCAAAGTACATCAAACGGATAGCATTCTTGGCAGCTGAAATGTGCTTATCTTCTATTATTTATAAAACTATTGCGGGTTTCGTTCCATATTCAAACTATATATTTAAAGTTAAAAACTACCTGAAAAGACCCTTTTTAAAACAGAAAGAGATTAAAATGGAATTACCTATCTGCGTTTTAGTGAAAACTGCAGCACTTTTTCACCAGAACTCTCTTCGATGCCAGTCGGTTTGCAGAAAACGTTAATTATCTTTAGAAGCTAAGTGATACCTATGATTTATTTCGTGTTTTTCTGAATTTGAAGAGCATTATTCATAACGAAAGCTTGACAAATTAAAAATGCATGAGACCAAAGTAAGATATGTTTTACAATTACATCCTCTTATTGGCTCAAAGCAAATACTTTAATAAAATAACTTAAAATAGTTTTAAAAATATATATGAGAATAGGCTTTTCGAGAAAATGCCATTAGTATAGTTAAAAACTGATTCCTTATTTATAATGACTCCAGATAGATTACACAAACCATTAGCATCGAAACCACTTCCTAGGTTTCTTCTGAAATGTTTATTGACTGACAAAAAGCTTTTAATATTTTTAGGTGCTTTAAAAATAAGAGTCTTCATACCAGGTTTTTTAAACTAAAATGTTGGTAAGTGAAGACTAGGCGGCATATTTAAGACCTTCAGAAAGTTTTCTGTGTTTCCAAACCATTGTATAAAGAGGACGATTGATTGAAGAGGACACCATGAAAAAATTGTTATTTCAAAGTTCAGTGATCTTACGATTTCTCTCCACTAGATCTATAAACGCTAAATGTTTGGTTTCAAGTTGTTTTATTTGCCAAGTGGATGGTTGATAAAAACATTCCTTTATAGGTTAAATCTTCACATACATTTTTGATGCTTCATTAGGTGTTTCCACATACCTGCTAAATTCTGTATTCTTATGTAAAAGGAAAGATATAAGTGTTTCTCTCTTCTCATTTTTTTTTTAAAGATTAAATGCTGTTGTTGATATAAACTGACATTTTTAAGAAGAAAAAAATAAGAGCATAGTTACATTGTTGCGCTATTTTTTTCATAAATGACGTCAGATAAAATTAGAAGGATTCAATGTCTTAGTCTTCTTAGGTATATTGCGGTTATCTATTTATAAATCTATATATCTATATAAATCATTCTAAAAATCATTCGAAATAAATGGGATGTATTCATCTATCCTGAAGTGCCTGAGTTTAAAGAAAGCACAATGCAATTCATAAATAATCAGCTATAAAATCAAATTTACCCTACTCGGTTAACCCCAGAGAGGGTAGTCTTGAACACACTGCACAAAATATTTTGTCTCAATCGCTCCAGGAAAAGGAAACAATTAAAGTAGAACTATTGAAATTCTGATTCATTTACTATAGCTGATCTCACTTTCATTCTAAAGCTTCAAAACAATTTGCAGTCGGCGATCTTGTCTAGTGTCTAGAGAAGGCTGAATGCGTATGGAGTGGTTCCGGGTTCAAGTCGTGGCTGGGGAATGGATGTGCTGTCTCTCTCCTGTCCTAGTCTTCTCTTTGTGTGAATACGCTGTTTTTCTATAAATATTTAACTCTTTCACTATAAACGGATCCTTAATTCTTATGGTATGAATGCTCTGTAAAAGTCGGGCACTAAATTATGGTACAGTTGGAAAAATTGAGCTGCTCACTTCAAATTGTCAACTGGTTGGCACAAGACAGCTATAACAACAACAAAACATTTTACAAAATTAAAAACCTGCCAAACCAAAAATGGATAATTTGTTTGAATTACAAAATTTATTTTCGAAAACACCTCAGAAAAGTGAAGTAGGTCATTGGCAGCAAAAAAAAAATCTGCTACCGGTGCGTAAATAAGCAAGAAGCAAAATATCAGTAACCTCGCATTTGGCACCCTACCAAATCAAAACTGTTCTCTACTCAATGAACTAGAAGTGATTTATGAAGAACCGTAACGCATTGAACGTGGAAAGAAGTAGTAAAGAATATTGGCTCGTGCATTTTGCAAGCCATAAAAATATATTATTTATTCGTAATATACGTAACGGAACAAAAGTCAATTATGAAATATGTTTATCTTCATATGGAACGTTAAATAAATATTTTTATGCAAGTTTACATACTCTAAATTAAATATTTTATTTAACTTTTGCTTACGTGGTTATGAAAAAAAAGAAAATGCATTAGTTGATATGAAATTTAAGACACACAAGGCGGTTGACATTTTAATTTTTCGATAAACTTAAAAAACTTTGATTGTAAAGGGACCACATGTCCGTTTTGAACAGGGCAATCACACTTTTAGGTAACCTTTTGTCTGGCAGTCTCTGTGTTCTGAAACCAATCTGCACAGGTTGGTTTCAAAGTCACGTCTGCAGTCACGTCTCTAAAATGTCCCTTGAAGCGGAGATGGTTGGGTCCCCAGCCAACCATGCCAAGTTACCACCAGGTCACGTGACGTTTGGTGACCGTATGATGTTTCTGTTTTTGTAGCAATTTGGTGCACATTTGCAACTTTTTTCCTGCCAAAACCAGAGCGACTCTGCTTTACTAGTAGCGAACCGTTCATACCTGATGTGGTGTGCTTACGCAGGAAAAATTTGGGCTTTTATAAAAGGAATTAAGTCTAGAGCACATGGGGTCATGGGTCTATTACATGAACCATGTGAACTTTGAAACTGATTTTCTAAGATTGTAATCTGCCATCAAGTATTTTAAATAATAGAAAATGTGTGACATTGTGCAATATAAATGGAAAGTTTCTAAACATTTAGGAGTTTTTTGTTCTATTTTTAAGATGCATTATTTTTTTTTCTCACATCTGAATTGACTCATCATAACCATTAATTGCAGGATACTTTTAAACTAAGCTAGTAATTAATTTAATTTTTGACTATTTAATAATTCTTAATTTTATATATTTATACAATAGGTTTGAGGTGTATGATCTATTTTACTACACCAATACAATAAAATTTAAAAAATATGAATGTGTCAATATAAAATGCATAAACAATAATTAAAAGTTACTGCGAATAACAGTAAACTAGTTCAAATATAGATTTTGGTTATGAAAAAACAATCTTTTTTTTTAACCTTAAGTAATGCGTCTCACCTTACTTTTCTTTCGTGGAGTCGTTTTAAAACTCTTGTAGCACTTTAAATATATGAGAAAAGATCTGATAAAGGAAATAATAAATTACCGCCCTTATCTAGAGGATTTTTTTATCCAGCTAGGTGATTTATTTTTGAATTTTTTTGTTATGAACTATTTTAGCTTTATCTTGTTCCCTAAAGAGATATTTTAATCAATTAATTTAATGATTTTCTCCAAAATAACAAATTAGCAGGAGAAAAAGACCGGGATGAGCTGGAGGAAGTCGAAAATAGTAACAGGGAGTTAGGGAGTGATAAGCAATTCTGGATTACGTGGACAATGTTCGATCGATTTTTTTTCAATGAAATTAAAATTTGTCCTTATCGTTACTGTTTAAGCTTTCTCCATTGGGATAGAAAAACTTTTCTTTTTCTTTTTATACATTGCAGACAGAATTTTAATTTTTTCTTAAGAAACAGTACGGTATATACTAATAAATAGACAGAAGCACATTCTAGTATTTGACGGACAAAAAACTGATGCTTGTAATTGTTTTTCTAAAATTGATACAACTTGTATAAATGTCCGTAAATACTATAACATTCATTATTTTATTTATCCATTTACTTATTTTTGGAAGGGGTGTGTAAAAAAAAAAAGACATAGCAATAACTCAAATCAACACGTAAAACCAAAGGCAAGCACAAAATTTTCTTGTAGCTTCATTTTTTTAAATTGTTTAGAAGGAATTTACGGCTACCAATTTATCTAAGAAAAATAAACGTTAAAACCTCAACTAAAAAGAATTACCTTCGACCCGTTGAGTTTTTAGTGTTCTTTCTGTTTATTCTATATTGATAGTTTTAAAACATTTTATTGCATGGTTGATTGGTTAATGAATTTCGTCTTGTAACTCATAATAAAGAAATGTCCAACGACTATACCCATCGCAAAATTTTAGAAATATTTTTATAATGTACTACCAGATTTTTTTCTGAAACACATTTAAAATTATAGGCTCGGACATGACATCCTGAAACTGCAGTATTGCCAATAGCCGAGCTGGAGGCAGATATCCTCTTATTGCAGACAAAATACTCTTTAAACTAGTAGATAAAAGTAAATTTTAAGCTGTGGGTGTATCTGCTAATAGTTCTGCCCTTCATTGACTTATAGTTGGTAACTCATTGCATAGCTTTATAGTTGTTTTATACTTTTTTTTCAATTTTACCTAGCCCTGTGGTGCTTTTTGTGATCTAAATACAACATAGCTTTCAGTTTTTAAGGATGTTGCAACAATGTTCATTCATTAATTAGAATCTCAACATTTATGAACTTTGTTTCAATACATTGGCAGTTTTTATACTACCTTCTAAATCAGTTTAGGTGACTTCATTTTAACATCTTGGTTTAAATCCTTATCCACTCATGAAATGTTATTTAAAATATAGATGCCTGGAATTATATTTCAGCGGCAATTTTGTCACAAAAAATAGCATTGTTTCCATCACCACGTAACTATTTTGGGATCCAAATTTTTAATTTATCAGTCATATTTTTTCATTGATACAAATACGGCGAATATTAGGGTCAAAAAGTGTGTTGATAATTTTACTAGTGTATTTTTTTAAATTTTTCTTATTTTCTGACAAACAAGCATCAAGAGATAACAATCGTCAACGATTGTAAATTGTACTTGTTACTAGCATGAATGCACGCACTGTTGAGTGTTTATTTACGATATAATCGCGACAGTAATTTAAACATAATTTGACCTCTTAAGGAATCATTTTCTTTTGAAATTTATCGGAAAAGACAATTTTTAATAATTCAATAAAAATAAGACGCTACTAAAACATTACACCAAAAGAAAAAAGTACTTTTGACATAGGAAAAAAAAAATCCGATGAAAAAGTACGCAAACATTTTTCAAATAGTGAATACAACTGTATTTTTGCTGACGTGAAGAAAAATTTACTTTACTATCTCAACTTTTTTATATATAAACGAGAAAGAATTCCCTAAAGCATTTGGTGTGCTATCACATTTGAAATTTTGCAACGTGTCGTCGAAACATAATATTTGTTCTAAAGATTTCTTTGTTGATTTATCCTTGTTCATGCATATTTCAAGCTTTTAACACGTTCTTTGATTTCAGTATTTTCTTACTCCCATACATGTTTGTAGAGCTGAAAATACAGACAGTGTAAAATTTATTTTGCCTGGAAGATAATAATCTCAAAATAATGAAGTTTTTAAAAGTTAGTCATGGAGATTTGATGTTATAGACAATATGAAAAACAACTACTTTTCAAATAAATATTTTTTACGTATTATATAGAATCCACTTTTAGAAAAGTTTAAAAGCAACATATATTTTCTTTTTTAGATCCATGCTCCCGAAATATTATTAGGTAAAGAAATGTAAAAGTAGTTGAATCGGCACATTTTTCAGCTTTTTCTTTTTTAATTTGAATTTATAGGCGAAAACTTCGCTAATACTCAGAGTTGTAACCAAAACAAAAAAAAGTAAAACAATTTTTATTCTTAAATAAAATTTTTCAGAGTAATTTCTATTCATCCTGCTAAAGGAGTGGAATCGGAACACATGTGGAAGTTTTTATTTTTTCAATTTAACCTTTAATGGAATGAACATAAATAACTAATATTAATGGGGAAGAATAAGAACAGGTAATTACGGTCAAATAAACCTTTTATTTTCTAGATCTGTAAACGTATAGTCTATAAATAATTTTAAACTTATGAAAATTAAAAATTAATTTTAAGAAAATTTATTTGGATTGAAAAATAAAGTTTTAATATGAATTGAAATGATCCATGTCGTACACAAACGCTATCATGTTCTCAGAACAAGTAGTTTCTCGGACTTTGAAGCTTGACATCAGTTTTTTTTAAATAAAATCTTTTGGGGAGAACGCAGCCTCTTCTTTAGTTTCTTGATACCTCCAGGTTTTGGAGACCTTTTGGTAAATTTTTCCCAAGTATTCATCGTTGCCTGTGTACAGCACTTATGCTGAACAACATGACGTTTCCCCACCACTCAATTAAAATATTTTTAAAATAAAGTAATTATTATTTCTTTATTCATCAGAAAATAAAACAGATTTAAACTAAGACTAAAGCTTCTTATTTTTGCCTTAGATGATTCTTCTAACGAAACTTTGACTATGGTTTTAATTTTCTACGAGAAAAAATGAATCGAAATGCTGATAGAGAAGGTAAACTACCGTCTGAAAAAAAATGTTTAAAAAGGGAGCAAATTCACAAATGTTAGAGCTGCTATTGAATACAGGAAATATCTTTCCCGTATCAAAAGGTACAAACGCAAAAAATGAATAGAAATTGTATGTAGTGGTGACTCCTGATATGAATTTAAGCGGATTAAACTTTAGCTTTTAATAGGTCAAAGGAAGAGAATCAATTTCACAATTTAAAAAAAAGTATTTGCGCAAAATGTATGAAATTAACTGTCGTAATGATAAATTCAATCTGGTTTCTTCTATTGTAAAGAAAACATGTTTAGTTTTAATACAAATGATCAACGGTCCCTAAATATTTTCACTTTGTTCTTATTTTTTTTTACTTTTAATGCCTGATTGTTTTTTTTTTTTTTTTAATGTTTACTTTTTAAAATATTTTTCAACTATGCAGACTAAACATAAACGGATTTTGTACACATATAAAATTAAATAGGTGTATGGGCACATGGGTACTTTATGCTATTTTTTGTGGAACAAAATTTATCAGTACTACAACTTATTTCGAATCCTACAGATATTTTTAGACATCTGTTTGTTTAAGAGCAAACGTTTCAGAATAGGATACATACAGTTTTTAAATGCTTTCTCTTTCATCATATGTTTTTGAAACGTTAAACTTTTAGGATTTCTAAAAACCTGCTTAGACGTAAAACATTTTCAAAATGTCTGTACGGAATTCCTTTCTTTGTTATCTAAAGTAGGCTTATGTAAATTTAAAAGTGCTTCATATATGTTTTTCTGTCATCCTAATGCTTGACTTTTTTTTAAAATCCACAATTTAGATGGACCAAAGATATTGCTTGCTTACAGGCGGTAACATGGATTCAAGATATTTGTTATGGATTGTGATAATTTTAAAAAAAAACATGTAAATAAAGATTTTCAAAATAAACTTTATCATATTTTTTTTTAGAACTGCGTTGTAGAATTTTTTTCAATGTACTGTCCGATTATACCGTGTTGGGTTTGTCTATCAGGCATAAAAATTTTTTTCCAAGGGCGTTTATTTTCACTTCTGAAAAGTTAGAAATTTGAAACTCCTTGCACAAAACATTTTTTTAAAAATGTTAAAATATTAACATTAAAATGCATTTTTTAAACATATTTTTATGTTTAATACCTCACAGGAAAACTCTATTTTTGATGATTCAAACCGTTTGATAATCTGAGTTTCCGTGTGTGCCAAAGTATTATGTGCTACTTTTCGCACTAAAACTGCAAATACATACACAAGAAAATATTGATGACGTCAGTTAGTGAAAAGTGTACAGTTTAAATTCTAATGTATTTTTATCTAATAGTTGTGTGTGTAGATACATAAATGGATAATTCTCTTGAAAAGTGCAATTTCTTGTCCTAGGATCACAGCAAAATTTGCAAAGTGTTTTCCATTATTACTATTGCTATCATTTATTCACCACCCTCTAAGGAACAAGTATAACAAACAACCTAACAAAATGTGTTTGTACTTAGAAAGAAAATAATGATTAAAAATAGTTCAAATTGCTTTTTACGGCTACATAAGAATTAAGCATTTCTCCATGAGGCTCGAAAGAAAATCATTAGCTATCTTTTGAGGGTCTGTGTTAAAACTAAAGCAAAAAAAGAAAGAAACTATATTGCACTTTATGATGCAAATAAAAGTACAAATCGCGGGATAAAACGATACAATTATAGGCTTTTGTTTTTGCAAATGTAAATCACCACCGCATATCTCCAGACATGAGAAATCAAACTTAAGTAAGGGATATTGAAACAAAAGTTTTATGATAAGTTCTTCTAGAGAACAGCCTTTATCTTGTTATGTAATGAGAAATCGCGCGATCTTTCCAGGGTAATCTTCCAATGTAAGATGCAGTAATGTCTTATGGATCAGAGATTTTGTTAGGTTGTATCGATTAGGAATAATGGCACTAGCCATCGTGTCAATAGAGTATGTGGTTGGCTTGATATCTTAAGGGAGTCCATTAGGGAAACTTTCAGGCAACTTTCTTAATTTCGTAATTGGATTTGGTCTAAAAGCCGCGATTGTTTTTTCAGTTGTTTGAGGCAACTCGGTTCCACCTTAAAATAAATAGGTGTTGTTTTTTACAGGAAAATAAGGTGCGATATTTCTTTCAAATACTATTGAGAATCAAAAATAAGATATATTATCAAAATTAAAGTGGAAGAATAGATATTCTGTAATTGATAGTGGACAAAGTATATTTCATAATCCTGTATGATATTTAAAAACAAAGCTCCAATGAAGTAACTATTCATGCAAAAAAGACACTTTATTAAAATAATGAAGATTGAACATCAAGAATTATTTCAAAAACCACTTAGAAAACTTTAGGGTGGGCTGGAAAATGAGTATTTTGGTAAGCGACTTCTAATTGCAAAAAAAAAAAAAAAAATGCGTATTGATATCGTGGAAAAAATAAATTGAAAAAGGTACAATTGTCAAGCACCTGTTTGGGGAGGTATGCTGTTAATATTATTTCTTGCCCTTTTGAATACTGAGGTTGGGCCTTTTTCTTTATTATAATAGTGCATAAAGTCAGGTCTTGCTCAATATTAGTTATATCAACCTTAGAAACAAATTTAAATGATAGATTTAAAAATGCAGTTCGTTATCCATTCCTAATATTTAGTAAAAAAACACATTATCAGTTTAAACTGAAAAAGTTCAAATGATTTTGTTCAAACTTGTAGAGCTGTATTTTGTAATAGCTCTCATTAACTTTCTCCGTTTTATGATTATCTCTAATAATTCTCTCTATTAATACTTTTTATGCATAAACACTAATCTTAGAGGTTCTCCTCTTAATGTTTGCTTTCGAATTTTATCGGCGAGCTATTCTAATGCACGTTGTGTGCCACTTTTGGATTCCAATTTTAGAAAGACTGTAATAAAATTTAAAATGATTGTGTCTGTTTTTGAGTATGTATAAACATCTTTTCAAAGACAGCAAATAAAAATATTATATTTTGTTTATTTAAGAACATAACTACTTATTTAAATAGATGTAGAAACATATAGATTGTTAAAAGCTTATCGCAGCAATGTTTGCTGCCGTTTTAGATCACATAAGTAACATAATCTTCTGCTGCAGAATTGTGTATATTGTATAGATACATTTAAAGTTTTATTTGCGCAATAAATTTCAAAATAGGGTTCTTTCTGTATTTGCACATTTATTTATTAAATACTAGTGAACTTTTAGCATAAAAACTTGGATAATTTCAGACATTGCATATTATTTGTTTGCACATCAGGAAATAAAGTCGCTATTAGTATTTAAAGAAACGTATACAACTAAAAATACATGTTTGTTTATGTTTGCTATAAAAAAGAAACGAATAGAAAACTTATTGTAAATGAATTACTCATCAAAGGTATGCTAGTGTATTTAGTATTTTTCCTTTTTTTGTGTAGAAGCATTAATTTTGAAATAATTATGCCTTTAAATTTCGGCAAATATTTAAACAATCGTTTTGTTAGTTTCAAGTTTTATGTGAATAGAAAAATTCCGTAGATAAGGAATGCTTCCTTGAGATAAAATGAATGTTTCAACTGCTTTTTAAAACTCGTTTAAGAGAATTTTTCTTGAAAACATATTTAATGACATTGATAGTAAATATATTATGATTGTAATATTACTAACTCTATGCCGTATTAATCATCCAAAAAGAAGCAAACCAATCGGAAAGAAAATGTGCATACATTAAAGAATTAAGAAAAAAAAATTAAAGTATTCATCGCAGTAGCCATGTTTGCTGAGAAAGAGTGAGATTCGATGATTCTGGGTTAGAATAGGAGTGCGACATCGTTCGCAAAACATCGATATTTCAAAAAAACTTATGTTGGACAATAAAACATTGGTGTTATTGATACATCGAACAAAAATATTGATGTTTCCAATCATCGATATTTTCTAACATCGATGTTCTTAAAATCATATTAAGTTCGTTTTTGATTATATTATGAATAGTTATGCATAATACTAAATCACTAATATTTTTAAGAGGGCAAGTGAATACATTTGAAGGCTCTTATATTTATTGAATTATAGCTGCTATAATATAAGAACTGTTGAAACTAAGACAATGGTAATGATAATAAGAAGAAGAGTTATTCGTAAAAGTATCTTTTTGCCATACTAGGCAATGCAAAAGAATAAGTATTCGATGCAAGTATTAGAAATTGTAAAGATTGAAACAGGAACAGAAATCAATTAGTAGTTTTATGACACATTTTGACTTTACACCTAAATAATATAAAAACTGAAACTGAGTTATTCAACGATTAATGCAAATTAATTAGAGCTATTAGAAAATATTTTTCAAACTTGTTAACATAACGAAGAGAATTAGTTCAAAAGCAAATTTACAAGAATAAATATGGTTGATGACATGTACCATTAGTTACGTTAAAAAATGAGTTCTTCAAAAAAAAAGAAACACAAATTTTCTACAATGATTATGCAATTAGAAATAGAAGCATGTAGATTACAAGGAAGTGTTAAAAGTAAGTACACACTTTAAATGATTAAATGGATGCCGAATTGTGTGTGTGGGGTTGGGGGAGGCGTAGGCATTACAATGCTTTTTTTTTTTTTTGCATTTGCACGAAAAAACAAATTTCTAAACTACCATTTTCGCTCTTTTACATTTACTTGGAATGGTTAAGAACTTAATTGGTAACACTGTCAAATATTTCAAAGCAAGTTTTAGCACTACTAACGTCGTATTTACGGCCATAATATTGAAGGAGCTTTGCTTGGGATTTAAAAACTGTATGCTTAATAACTGTTTTCTCACAATTATAAAAATCAGATTTTTCTGAGACTTTTATTTGTTTAAATATAAAACATCGACTTTGAAAAAAGATCGAAAGCAAAAAAAAAAAAAGATCGATGTTTTAAAAGCAGAGACCATAAATAAATATGGTTAACACAATGATGTTTTTTCCAAAACATCGGTATTTTCGACACAATTTTACAGTAATAAACTGTACAATTGCTATTTTACAGTTTATTTCTGTGCATTTTTACAGTTTAAACTGAAGCCTCTGCTCACAGTGTTATACGATAATAGCAACAGTTTATTTTTTGCAATGCATGCGTCCCATTAATTTAACAGTATGAACGTATATTCTTCAGAGCATAAAATATTCATTCCATAGGAAAAAGAAACGCAATTAATCTGAAAACAAAAAATGTTTTTGCTAATTTACTTAAAGAAAATATTTGCCATCGGGACTATTTATTCAAGGTTTTTTAAAAGCCGATTTGGAATTTTTTTGTCTCTAAAGAAATTAATTGAAAATGCAATATTGAAAGGAATTTAATGCATTGTAAATCTATTAATGGCTTCAGTGGAGTTTCTATGGATTTGAACTCGTCGCAAATGTCTTTCAATGATTCAATTTCAGAAAAAAGTTTTTGTTTTAAATATTTCTAACTGCGTTTTTATCCTTTTTCACTATGCGCTTAATTTTATTCAAGACGTTAATGAGATAGCGCAATGGTTATTTGTATGGCGTATTTGGAATTGCTTTTTATTCAGTGTTTTTCACTCAAAACTGAAAAT
>JAXGGA010020380.1:0-18389 GCA_038373865.1 Uloborus plumipes | reverse complement strand
AAGATAGTCTAAAATTTATTTACACACTTTAATTTAGAAAACTTTCTTGTGAAGGGCTGCTGAACTCACAGTTTCCCAAACGTTACTGCAAAAGATGCCGTGAAATTAAAGTTAAACCGCAAAGTGATGGCGGGTCGATTGGAAACGGAAACGGACCACTGCCTTTAGAAATAGGTTGGATTAGCGAGAAAGCACAACTTCGCTGCTTACGCGTTCCAGCAGATCCAACCTATTTCAAAATGAAGTGGTCCGTTTCCGCTTCCAATCGATCCACCTTTGCGGTTCTACTATACGTGTTTATGATTTCAGTTTTGAAAAATCTCCGAGGGATATCTCTACATTCTCCCTCTTATTTAAAGGCTGCAGATAGCCTAGACCTGAACCTTTCGTTCTCAATGACTTCACACAATAATGGAAACCCTGAAAGGCACCTTTCTCTTATCTTTTCAAATAAAACCTAAAGTCACATTTTTAGGACAATTTTGAACACGCTTTAGAAGAGATGAACTTGATAACATTAAGGTTACGCTCTATGTGACAGTCTACAATTGTACTTTTCAAACTTCCATGTTGAAAATTTTCCATAGAGCGAGAGCCCCTACCAATTTACCGTTTCCATAACCTGACCAAAAAATAGCAAAAAACGAGTTTTCCCTGCACAAAGCTTCTTCACTGCTCAAACTTAGAGAAATAATATAGTATTTGAGTAAAAGTTACACAATCAGCTCATAAATAAAAAATATCCCTTTTTTGTCATTGAAAAATTCAAAGTGGCACGCGAAATATTTCTTTTCCCAAAAGTGGCACTTTTCCCAAAAAGGTTGGCCACCCCTGCTTTAGAGTCATGACGGATTTCAGTTTATGGATTTCAAATTTCAATATTAATGGGCGTTATGAAACAGAATGCAAACAAAACTCATGTTTTAAATTGGCAACTAATTTGGAGATAATATTTGGATATATGCGTGCTAACTTAGTCGTTAGTTTTATATAGCTAGGGTCAACCATGGACACTTGGAACTTATTTTTTTTTCCTTGAAGGGGAGGACAAAAAAAATTTAACATTCCAAATTTTACCGAATGACAAAAATGCAATATGTAAACGTACCGACATCTAATAAGAAAAGATATGCAATATAAAAAAAGCATAAATTAAAAGAAGAAGAAATGCAAGGCTGCAATACCGTCTCCAAATTCACAGAATTTTCTGAAAAAATTGCCAAGTATGGAATCCTCTGAAGATGGTAGTGACCTTCCATGATCCCTGGGGTCAACCCTCCAGAGCCCTTGACCTCCTGCCTTGTTAGCGATTTTAGAGCATTATTCGTCTATAAGATCTAATGTTAAAAGGCCCTGTCTTAAAAGTACTTCGTCACTAAAGTCCTCAAATAGCTACTTACGCGGTCGCAAGCCAGCTACTTAAACCCGAAAACTTCGTGTACCCCAGAGACCTCCTATAGGTGCTACCTCTGGGGTTCCAATGTCAATGTTCTTCATCCAGACCACTCAGACGCGATTCCAGACATGAGATGAACCTTCATCTTCTATATGGCAGGGGCTCTCAACCTTTCAGCCCCACCCCTCTTTTAAGCACTGATGTGAACCCCCCCTTCCCACTAGCTGATGAAAAAAAGTATATTTGAAATTTGAAGCTGAAGCTGGTTAGGATTGCTGAAACTGGCAATTTAAGTATTGTAGTTAATTCCGTGCAAGAAAATGAATATTGCTAATCTTAACTTTATTTGGAACTTAATTTTGTTAGAACAAATGAATAATGTTAAAGAAAAACTGAGCACAAATTAATTTAAGATAAATAGTTGAAGTTTGTTGGTAATATCAGTCACGCTTACAAAATCAGTGGTTGGGTTGCCACAGTTTTTCCTCTCAAATTTTTTGAATATTATGTTGTGACCGAAACAAAGCACACCTTAAGGCCTTTTTATTAATAATCAGGATTTTTGACTTTAGGTTTGATAATGCTAAAAACACAAATTCATAAGAATATTCATGAAAACCACAACTAAAAAGATCCAAAGAGGCAATAATATGTTTAAAAAAAACATTCACATGTGACTAAAAATTGAATAAATTCCAAAAAGTCTTATTGCTTTGCTTTATTATTTCATTTATTTACGCCCCCTCTGGAATTTTTCTACTCCCCCCTTCTTCTAAGAAACCCTCCTTAAAAGCCACTGTGATTTATGGCAATCTAAGGCTTTAAAGAAAAAAGTTGTATTTTTCAGTCATAAAGCTGTAATGAGTAAGATGAGATGACATTCTCGAAATAATTAAATATATCATTCGTTCCTTCTGCACAAATTTCCCCATAGAGTTCTTTTGAGTGCGGAGTACAGCAATTTTTGCAGCTACAGGATAACTGAAGCTTACATTTTTCCTAGTAGGCGATAAATTCCTACGAGATTTGCATAATTATGCGGGAGATAATTTTGCCTTACAACCTTCTTTCATGGTTATTGGGCAATTTATATAATTAGGAAAACCTCTTCCTTGATTCTAGGACACGATTTCATCATCTGACATTGCCTTTGAGCCTTCATATTTTTGTTTTCTATTAGAATGAACCATAATAGGAACTAGGAACATTTTGCAATAAATATCAAAGTTCCGACTCTACAGCAGAGAAAATAAAAATTCTTTTGCATCTTTGCCAAGTGCTTTAAATTCAATGTTGTTACATTATAATGAATTCACTAACATAAATGAAAAGAAGATTTTTTTTTAATTGAGGAATATGTGCAGGATTAAATATAAAACAAAATAGAAAATTTTGTCTTCTCAAGTAACATGTGCAAGATAGGAATAAAATTTGGAAAGGGTTAATAGCTAAATTATATCTTCATTTCCAAGATAGATGTCAGGAAAAAAAAACACTTTCTCAGCAAGTACACTGCAAAAAATGAACTGCTGTTTTTGCAGTTTATACTGTCAGCTGAGGTTCAAATTTAAAATTGCAAAATGCACAGTAGTAAACTGCAAATCTAACAATTTTGCAGTTTCTTACTGTAAAGTTCGCAATTTTATAGTTAATTGCCGTAAAATTTAACCGCATTATACTGTAAAAACAACAGTATAATATTGGCAGCAAAGATTCCAGTTTGAAACTGTAAAATGCACGATAATAAGCTACAAAATGAGAAAATTTAGTTTATTACTGTAAAATTAGCCATTTTTACAGTTTATTACTATAAAAAATTAGCTGTATTTTACTGTAAAACAACATTCATTTTTTTAATGTGTAATAAAAGTGAAAATTCTGAACATTTCCTTAAAAAACTTAACTTCTTTTTAATACAACTACTCATATTTCAAGAAAATCTCCCTTTCAATACTCTCCTGTTTAGTAGAGCTACTAAATATGTCTTTTAAAGTTATGACGCCAACTACGTTTTCGTTCATGAAAAGTATTTAATGCAGAAATACTGACGGTAGTTAATAGCCTTATTAGTTAATTGTTTCCTAATGATTTCCTCATCGAATTCATTAACTCACGATCTGAGTTTTTCAATGTGAAAGTTTTAATTAATTCCTACGCAGAGAAAGATCATTATCTTGCTCATGTAAATAGGGAAGAGAAGCAAAAATAATCTCAAACTTGATTAAGTACTTTAGATTTCTTATTAAACTTGAAGATTAAGCGATAGATGCTCAGACATTTATGAAGTATGAACATGCACACAGGTGCTTCAAAATGAAGGTTGCGATCACTATCGCAACCTTAGTGTTAAGAAAAAAAGAGATGTATTGCACAAACATTAATCTTGTAAAACGAATCTTTTTCTAGAACATGAGAAAGTTTAAAATAGAGAAGAGAGACATCTCAGTAAGCGGAAAAATGTTTTTCTTAGTGATTTTTCTCCCTTTCTCTTATTTATCCGGACTAAATGGGATCAAATGCTAACCAGATCGTCAGAAGTCTGGATAATCCCTCCGGTATGGATAATAAACAAAATAAATCCTTTACTGAATTGACTGACCGTTCATTACGACAAAAAATCATATTTTACAACAAAATTAATTAAAATAGGTTATTGTTCGTTTACCAGGAGAAGGCACTTGGCTCCGCCTTCATCACGTGATGTCCGACTAATCTATTTCGCTGTTTTTCGAAGGAGACTTATGCTCATAGCATTTTCACGTTAAAGCAGAAAATGTTTAACTTTGAGAATGGCAAAAATAAAACCAGCAAATGAAGCAAGGGACTTAGAGGACACTAATACTTTTTCGCACATTTAAATGTACGCCAAAATTGCGGTTGTCTTATAGACAAAAACGCGTGACGTGTTCACCGATAATCTCTGTGCTAAGTTGATCTCTGCGTTCGAGGCGGCATTGCGAAGTGCCATTTTGTTGTGAACCCACAATACAAGGTATTAAGAAATATCAAATAAATTATTTGCATACTTTTTTAACAAATAATTGGTCCAACGTCTTCTGCTTCTGGTTAAAACACATGTGTCTGGTGAATAAAGGACGGCCAGGAAAACGCCACATCTTCAATAGAAAGCTATAAATAAGCGATTGTTTAGTGTACTTATAGTTACGTTCTTTCTCTCTTTCGCAGTTTAAAATTATCTATGTGATTATAAGAATTGTAAAATACTAGGGTCATTCTATAGTGACTAACGTAACATTCAGGGCTGATTTTGTAACTGTTTTTACTTGTAACTTAAAGGATAAAAAATATTTTTTAATTATGCTGGTGAATTTACAATGTACATGGTATCTATGTATCATTTTTGGTAAGCATTTAAAACAAAATTACTGACAGTAGATATTTTTTCAACCAAAATAGCAGCGTGACTAACGTAACATTTTTGCAACCCTGAAAATGAATGCTTATGTTGTGAGGCAAAAATTTCTCAAAGTTAATCAAGTACTAAAAATTTAATCATATCTTTGAAAAATGTGTAAAGTTGGCTTTTAAAAACATAAAGCACATTTATTAAATCTTACTTTTTTTTAGTCTTAAGTGTCACTTTTATTCAAGATGGAGTGTGACTAACGTAACCATCGAATAACAAGCAGTAAACACACTACAAACTATTTATTAAGGCTAATCTCAGTAATAATTACAATACTTTTTCATTTTTTTTTTAAATTTCTTATGTTGTGGGATTTTTATTTATTTATTTATTTTTTGATACTTTTTTCACTTCCGTATTTTTTTTCTTCTGCTGAGGTTGACATTTCTATGGAATGACCCACTACAAAAGTTATTCCGGAAAATTTTGTCCTTTATCATATAGTTCTCTAAAGGTGGCAATTTTTAACAACGCTTTTAATTTACGCTTCTGCACTTTTCTTTTTAAATTATTCAAAAAGTCAGATACATTAAAATCGTTTAAGAAAAATCGCATAAAAAAGAAGAAACTGCGATTAAAAAAGAAATTGTGGAAAAGTTCCAAATTGTAGTAATAATTATTTCTCTCCAACTTGCAGTTCGGGGTAAATTATTTTTTTTTAATAAATAGACTATAGTATGATACAGAGGTACGCGTTATAAAAAGAGAGCTAACCAACTTGATTTTAAATTTCAAATTTCATAAAGAATACGAATACTTTTCAGAAAAGATAAAACTTTTGCAAACAAAACCGAAAATTGTTATTCATTAGTTAATCGGTATCCATGGCATTGGAAGTTTTCTGTATCAGTTTAAGTAAATACTTGCTCAGTTTGAAAAAAAAGAAAAGACAAATATATATTTTCAGTTTTTCCTTAATGTTATGTCGTAAGTATTTGCAGAATGTATGATGATGGATTGAGCTTCTTCTTGTTTTTCAGAAAGGTATGCACAGCAGAAAAAGTCATGAAATAATAATGAAAGAAGGGTTGCACTTTCAGTTAGCAATAGCTACTTTTATAGTTGTTAATAAGAATATTTGCAAACCAAAATGCGAGGAATCTTGAATAGTTATTACTGAAAGTAAGGATCTTTTGAATGCTCATAAATTGCCGCAATTTAATAAAGAAAAAAAAGTTTCTAGTTCAGTTGAAACTCTATTTAATGCACAGCATTCAGTCACAAAAAGTATTCACATGAAAAAGGGTTAGACTGAATCAACTAGAGGAATTTTACATTGCTAAATCTACATTTTTGCTTCTCTAAACGCAAGTGAGAACCTGGCTAGAGACAACAAATGGAAAAACCTTATTAAAAACTAGACTTTGGCAAACATAAGCATCACACAACATATTCTTCTTCAAAAACAAAAGAGGATAGCTGTTTATGATAAGCCGTATTTCCCGACTTAATGACGTATAAAAAAAACGGAAAAGTTTGACCTTAAGGTTAAAATTTCAAGACCTTGGCCTCGTTTTTGTCTCGTGATGTATGTTTGTGTTGAAAAAGACAAATTCAATCCCATTACGTTTCAGAAATGGTTTGACGACTGCATGAATAAAAAGGTGACATGCGTTAGAATCAGTATCGCACGTCAAGGCGGTTGGATCGGTAAATCCAAAGGCATCTTTATTGCGCCTCCTTTTGACTGCAATCAGATGCAATCCCTGGTGTCTAAAAAGTCAAATGAAGGTCATACGTTCCTGACACGCATAGAATGTATTGATTGGGAATACAAATTCGCATTCAATTTTTTTGTCAAATATTTCAAAATGTATATTTTATCAAATGCGACATCTTGCTAAAGCCTTGCACTTGTGATGAAAATGTATTCCAAGAAAGCAACGAGAAAGAACGATCAATAAAATATGTTTAGATTTATGTATTTTTTTAACACATTGATCGTTATTTCAACAACAGGTTTATTTTTTCTTTTTAAATCTCATTAGCAAAATGTTAGTGAAAGTGGCGGTGGGAATGCGAACATCGAAAACTGTCAGATATAAAAAGGTAAAATAACATGGGGGAAAAAAAACAGTGTATCTTTGCTTATTAGGTTTTTTCAATGAAAAGAGTCCCCAATATTAACACAGTAAAGGAAATACTAATGAAAGCAATACGAAGGTTCGCAACAGATATGCAAGCTTCAGGGCAGCAAAGTAGGTGCTGTGGCATTCTAGAACACCACTGAGAGAGGCAATTGGTGCCGACAAGGGGACACGGTAACAATATAGGGGAGAGGGGGGCACATGTGAACAAAAACGACATTTGTGTATATTTTTCATTTTTAATTTGAGATATAAAAGAAACAAGTGCTGTACTTGATAAATTAAGCATTTGCTAATATTTTCATGCAGTTACCGAACTTCTTCAACAGTGAATTCCAGCCAAAAAAATAAGTCTAAAATGTGTTAAATTTTTTTCACATCTTCCCCAATAGGGGAGCAGTTGTAAACACACCTGGGGCACAAGTAAACTCGGACATGTGCGCAACATGTGCCCCCCTCTCCCCTATCTGCATTTTACAGAAATAGATGACAGTGTTCGGAAAGAAATATAATTCTTCAAAGGTTCCGCTAACCCAAAAAGTTAAGATCCCCTGAGATGGGTAATACTCTGGTGCTGATATGAATTTTTTCCTTTCTACACAATAACTGCTATGACTAAACCCTTTTCAAATAGAAATGAAAATTAAAATAAATTAGGAAAGAAATCCAAGAAAAAAAAGGGAATATGAAGCAAAACACAGAAGAAAAACAGATAAGCAAATAATGACCTGGAAGGGTAAAAAGAAAGAAAGTAAAGGGAAGGGAAATGAAAAGAAAAGAAAAAGATAAAAATAGGAAATAAAATGTTTTTTATTTTTTTCAACTCTTTCAAAATTAGTCACTTTTGAGTTTTGACTTACTTATTTTTGAATTTGAGGTATTGGTACTCACGTCTTTCAAGAACTTCATGTGATAATCATGTCAGTCTTGTGTATAGATTCATTCAAAACAGTAAAATGGTAGAAGAGTATAGCATTGAAACTGCATAGGTCATCAATATGTGGATCTTAAAAGTTGAGCGAAATAACGTATTAAATATCCCACTACATATAATGCAGAAAATATTCTAACAGGGCAAAGAAAAACATATTCAGAAGAAAATACGCTGCGGATGATGAATGAAACATTTTAGCAATTACTTTATTTATGAGTAAACCATTAAGTACCATCATCTCCACTTTTGAATTGAGTAGTTTCACCTTTTAAAAACGTGTGTGGGTGCCACATAGAGGTGCTGAAATTCATACATTTTGTTGTTTTATAAGATGCGATCTCCTTCAAGTACCCTTCTCCAGCTATTACCTCAAACGGAAGTGAACTGATACACCTCCAGGCCAGTTTCGTAACAAGCATCTCAATCTTTCTTTAGAAGATTGGCAACACCCCAAGTGAAATATCTGATAAGATTATGCTATTATCCCTCCCACATCAAACTATGGGAAAACATTTTTTTAGCTGCAACAAGAGTCTTATCACAGCTTCCATCATTGCCGAATTTGTTAATTGGACGTTTTTTCGAATAAATGTTCCACTGGGGAGACATTAATCGACCACCTTGAAGATGACCTTTGACTTTTACGATTCATTCTCTTCCAACAAGAGTTTTAAAATGTTAAGCTTAGTCCTTGTTGTAAAGGGAGGTTAAATAATTACAAGAGTATTTCAATTGATCTTTCGCGTTGCATTTCGACTCGAGGGCATTTTTCGCAATAGTGCGGCATCATCGCAGAGAGAGGCTTTTGGGGGAATGGTATTCAATAGTTACGAACCCACAGGAGTTGCAAAATTGCGCGAAAGTTTCTCAGCGGGGATCAAAATATAATTTCAGAAGAGTAATTTCCTTTCGTCTTTCTGCTTCCCATAACTGGTTCATCATTCAGCTGAAACATTTTGTAATGTTTGATGTATCTTTTACTTCCACAACCCAAAAATTGATGATTTAGGAACGTGTGTTGAATCCCTGATTCGAAGAATTTTTTTTTCTTGTTCTTTCAGCCAAATATCTTTTACTCAAAATTAAATTTCCCGTTTCTATTCTTGAAAGTCTGAAAAATGTTGCATGAGTTGAATGTTTAGAATCTTGTCATTAGACTAAAAGTAGTTTCTGTTTTATAAAGTAAGCTAAGCATTTGCGAGTGCATTTTACTAATATTTAATTCATCATTGAGAGTGATTTAAAACATTTGAAGTTAAAGAAAATATATGTTTAGTAATATAAGAAAAAATAAACAAATGATAATTAAATCCCGAAATTTAAAGTTTTGTACTCTTTGTAGTATGAGAAATGGCCATATGGTAGAAATTTGCCAAAGCTTATTAAATAAAGTTAAAAGAATGCGCACGTCAATTTAACAAAATAAGTTAAATGTTTTTCTTATTCGTATCCGTTGATTTATCTCATTTTCTAAAGATAACTGAATATTTGCTGTAACTATGGACGAAAAATAGAAATGATATTGCACTTAGAGCTTGGAATAGTTGTGTTTAAAAACTGAAAAAATGAAAAAAATTGACCGTTTAGTCTTAATATTGAGGAGTTGTTCGACACTTATATGCCAGTTGCTGCAATATACTCTCTTTCATAACATGAAAAATGTTCATGCGGTTCTAAAATTTAATTTAGTAAAAATGTATTAAATACTTTTTATAGAGTCTTTTTATACTTATTTAAGAAAGCTTAAATATTGTATGTCTTTAAGATATCTCAGGCGCTTAAGTTCTGGGCGGGATCCCGGCCAAAAACTCAAATATTCGTTTTGGAAAATTGTTCAGATAGGAGACCCCACTGACAAATACTAGTCAAAGCCTAAAAAGAGTGAATGCGTAACTTCTGAATTGATTAGAAAGTTATATGGGTCATTCTACGCTATTTGAATTCAGACGGCCAATGGAAAAACTTCATGTGAAACTGATTTTAATAATGTTTTTGCATGCTGAAGCATTACAGACTATTATCTTTTATATGGACCACCCAATTAATTCACTGCAATTATTTTATTTTAGCATTTACAGCCGAAAATAGTCATAAATGTATACTCCCCTGGCCTGTTCAAATACTAGTTTTTATACAAACATGTTCGACGCTCAATTTTTGCTAACGTGGCATAATGTTTTTTGCCATAATCATACACTTACATTAACAGAGAAACCAATTTCATCAGTAAACATTGAAAAAATATTTATTATTATTAAAAAAAAATACACTTTTCAACGGGCCATATCAATAGTGTCACCTCCACCTGGCGAACTTCAAAGACTGAAATTTAGTATAAAAAATGCATAAGAATGATGTTGATTGCGAATAACCAGTGTAATACTGAGTAAAGTTAAAAGCAAGCTAAGAGGTTTTAAAAAAATTCGAATATTATTGCATCAGTTCTTGTTGAAAGTGCCTCAAAGCTTACTGCGCCAGTCGCTGTAGTATTTCCCCTGGTAAGTATAACTTTTGATATTTCATCGTTACATAAGTATGCGTATGTACAATGTAATGCTTATTGTGTGCAGACATCACGGTTTACTTGAAGTTCTGGTAAGAAGAACGCGTGATGCTGTTTTTATAGGTAATGTGTGATTTTGTCACTTCTCTGGCGTCACTCCCCTGGCATTTTTGTCCAAAAAAGGGTAAATATACATTAAAACTGTGGTATAAGCATAATTAATTTCATTTTTAATCCTAATTACCCCTGTGAAAGCAATTTGAATGAACGTAAATAATGCGAGAAGTATTTTTATTTGGGATCTGCGGTGCGACTTGTATGCAACATGTCGTGTTTTCAGGATTAATTTTTTTTCATTTTATTACAACGTGAAATTTTTTTTTAATACAGGTCTCATATAAATGAGTCCATACTATGATTTTACACCGAAAAATAAGTGAAATAATTGTAAATCAAACCAGAATTCCGCCAATAGTGTCACTCCCCTGGCAACGCGTTTTCCCCTGGTATCGATAACCCCCCCAAAAATTGAAATTTCGTCTGGCCCTTACCACTACAATCATAAAAATAGCGGCTACTAGTGATATAATGAGTGTGAGATAAAACAGATTATTTTTTCTTTGGGGACACAAAAAACGCATTGATCGTAGAATCACCCATATTACTTTATTAGCAGTTGTAAGGGTTTCGGTACAGATCCAAGGGAGGAAAAGACATCAATTTGGAGCTTCCAGAGTGTGAAAATGCTAATTCACCTACAGTTGGGAATATTCGAGCAATGTTGTTTTCTCTCTCAGTGGCGGATTTTGCATGTCACGATGTCAAAATTGCGAGGTGCTCCCCCCCCCCCCCAGCATAAATCTTCAAAGGGAGTCATAGAACGTAGTTTTCCGTTTTTTAATAGATTATGGGGCTTAAAAAATATCATGCCACAATCCCTAAAACCTGAGAATCCACCAGTTCTCTCAAAAAGATTCGATCTTGTTCCTATTCGAGCTTGTTATTTTCCTTGCTTGCACTTCGCAGCAACTCCTGAATACTACCTTGATTCTCATAAAATTAATATTCGCTGTAACTGTAAAAATTCAATTACAGTCATGTTAGATGGGAATGGTTGGGCATGGAAAGCATGCTCTATATGTAAAAATTGTGTTATTCCTGAAGAAAATGTCTGTAGAACTTTCGCTTCCAAATCATTAAAAACAGTTTTACTAATGAATTATACATAATAACAAATTCGTTGACTGTTGACACTTTAATGCTATTAAACTTCACATTCAACCAAGCATAAAGTTAGTAGGGGAAGGGTGGGCATAGTGGCCACTGCGGGGAAAGTGGCCACTTGAAGTTTTCCTCCCTTTATAGTGCTGCAGCCGAGCTGCAATCGACTCAACTACTCGCCCGGCAGCCGTTGTTGTTGTGTTATAGTTTGCTGCCGCTCAGACGCAAACTCATGGAGATATCTCAAATTTTTCACTTTTTTGACCCTCGGATGAAAGGTAAGTGCATCACATGTTTCGCTTTAGTTTATTGTAGGACTAGGTGAAGTAAATTTTACACCAATGGTGCGAAACACCATGTTTCTAGCTTTGAATTCAAATGTCTCAACAGTAGATACAACAACAGGTTGTACGTGAAATATTGTTCCTTAGAAAATGGCGCGCTAGAGGGCAAAGTGGCCACAGCCGTGGCCACTTCGATTGTTCGATTCGAAACGTCGATTGTTTTTCTGTGGTGATTGTTACTCGAAATCTAAGGACAACGAAGGCTGGATTAGATGTTCTGGGTGCCTCTAATGAGCTCATGAAGCATGCATAGGAGCCGAAGAGGAGGACGATGAGTTTATTTGTGATTTATGTAAATACCAACTATTTCATAACTTCACATACTTTTAGTAATACCTATTTTTGTTCAAAACACTAATACAATTGTTCTGAGTTCTGAAACTAAATTCGCTTCATTTTGTCCATACTATCTAAATCTATTTAGGCAGTGGCCACTTTGCCCTACCTAGTGGGGCAAAGTGGCCACTTTGACAGCTTTTGGTAAAGTAAAAATTTTGTACAAATAAAGTTTAAAAATCTAATTGTTTATATTTTTTAATCAGGCCGAAGTAACCATACTAAATGTTGAAGGGATATATAAAATGTTTCAATAACGTTTAGGGGGGGGGGGAATAGATGTTCCTTAGGGTGGCCGCTATGCCCACCCTTCCCCTACATAAGCACCAAGTGAGTTATAGAGTTATATTTTAATTAGTGAAAAGTGGCTGATGGGTGCTTTAAACATAGCTTCCTAATTAAAAAATAAATGAATAAAAAGATTTATCGAGGATTTTAATGACAGCATTTAATTATCGTACTATTTTCCATTAAATGAGCAAAAACAAAACAGCCAATTAGCCAGTGAACTTCTGACATCACGCTTATAGCATCAAATACCTCACGGTTGTTTTATGGATTATGAAAAAGCAAGACGCGTCAGCTACTGGATAGATAATTTCTCCCAAATGATCGTTAGCAGCAACTCGAGGAACAAATTGTCAATTCATGATTAAACTGGTTTAACGATTTCGTGAAACAGTTCCTGCCCTTTGGAGATGCGCACAAGGTCTTTTTAGAGCATCATATTGCCTTCGGATCTGCCAGGGAAGTTGACTTTTGAGCTCTGCTGAATTAAGAAAAATAGTACAGTGTTTTTATTTATGTCTTGCTTTAAGCAGTTTTATGAATTACCTTGTATGGAAAGAAACATTTAATTGTGACGAACTAGTTTCCTCAAGGTATATAGTTCTACCGTTCTCCGAAAAGCGCTTTTTTAAAGTGTGGCAAAGGGCCTTGTGTTTTTCTACAATCCTCTTCTCACAGATATTTATTTTCAATCAGATTAAAAAACAAACGTTTGTCGCAGGAGAAGTTTGTTTGTATCTCTAGAATGGGGATAGGAAGTTTCAAGAATGGACACAGTTGTTAATAAGAGAAATCACTCATAAGTGGCAGCGAGTGGGTGAGGCTGAACACTGATAGCCAAAATTTTAGACGGGGCAACTTTTCGATACAAGAACTTTTTTTTTTCAAATCGAGTATATACAATTTAAGTTATTGTGCCCATAGGTTTCTAGACTTCAATCTTTTGACAAGCAACTGAAATCGTTACCTTTCTATGCTTTTCTGGTTGATTGAAAATAATTTCCCAACGGAAAACGGAGATCTCAAGATATTTCTAGAAACACACCTTTTATCACGTGCACCAGTGGTTCCCAAAGTGGTTCACAGGGAACCATAGGGGTCCCCAGGATTAGCAAGAGGTGGAGGTCCATATAAAGGAAAGAAAAAATTAGGGGTCTACAAGATGCAAATAGGGGTCCTGCTGTTGATGCACTAAATTCACTCCTTCCCACTTAAACCAGTTCTTTTTCCCTTGTACATCTATGCTATATAAGGATATTAGCTCATTTCAGTTTTTTGCCACTATTATTATTAAAGTAATTATTAAAGTAATATTATTATTAAAGTAATGAATAAAAATGTTAAGTTTTTCTCTTCATCTGTTTTTTAAAATTTTAATTTTAATTTTTACTCTACATTCAAACTGTCGAACTGAAACTTTTAGAAAATAGTCAGGAATTTAAAAATTTTTTGATTGTTTAAAAAATTAAAATTAAATGAGCCCTCATACTATTCGGTAAATTTCTGATTCATTTCGTTATACTTTCATATATTTTGCTTTCATCTGGTTGTTTTAGAACATCAATTATAGAACTTGCTTTCCGGTTTTTGAATGCCTGAGTTCTGTTGTTACAGTTCCTGTTTAGTTTTGGAACTACTCCTAAGAAGGGGTTCACAGGATACTGGAAAATTTATGCTAGGGGTCCACGGAGCGAAAAAGTTTCGAACCCCTGACGTACACCTTTAGGTTACCCTAGAGAGTTTCCTTTTTTTTTTTTTTATTTGGTAAAAGTATGTTAGTTTCCATATTAATCAATTGACATATCTATTTTGTACACGAATAAATGCGTGGAGGGGGAATCAAGTATAAAATTTCAGGACGGAAAGCAAGAAGGTAAAGTTTTACTTCTGGATCATCATACAGTATGCTCGGCAAAAAACGCCCAAGAAGATGTCTTTTAATTTGCAAATGCTGGGAAAACAAAACCTTTTAAAAATACATAACTTGACCCAAGAATCGATAAAATCCATCCTCACGGTCATTATTAGACTACTATGATAATTTCCTTGAGGGCAACAATGATATCAACCTCGACATCCATGATTGGGGTGAATTAGTCTCGAGCGAAAATGTTGTACCGTTTGAGTTACAAAATTCTCTAAAAGCACTTGAGGTGAAATTCGTTAATGCCAAATGTGAACGTATTTTAATTGGACAAGAGCTGAAAGAGTCTAACAGGTCTGTTATAGTCTGCACAGAGGTCTGTTAGTGATTCCTTCAACGAAAATGTAATAAATTATATTTTCTTTGCAGGAATATGTAATAAATTATGTATGATTTTGTCTGTTGTTTTATGTTTTACTCCACTTTTAGCGATTTGAACCTTTTTTTAGATTTTTTTATTATCATTATTTTTTAACTTTATAGAAGGCTCATATTTGCAACCCACTTCAGGTAACTTTCTAGAAACGTTTTCTTTTTTTAAAGCTTCGTCTGAAATAACTGATACTAAATATTGTTCTGCCTTCCCTCATTTAGTAGATTTATTAAAGTTCTTAATAAGGGTCAAAAATCCAGAATTTTTGAAAAGAGTAATTTTAAGTCAAAAACAAAAGAAGGTGCTCAGATTTACACAATTCCATGTTATATATAAAAAAGTACTTCGAAGAAAAATGGTAAAGTTATGACATCCATTACTAAGAAATTAAGACTCTTTGTGAAATTTGAAATCAATGATTAAATCGAAAACCAATCAAATTGAAACTTCGACATCACAGGATGAAATAAATCCAGTTTTCAAAAAACCGCTCGTGATTCTTCGTGATGGGATATCTTATAAAAACAAACTCCCAAATAAATTCCCATCCTCGCGTGACATCTTAACACTCAAAAAACATTTCCTGCAGCGTTGTACGAAGAAAATCGAAAGTGCAACAAAGACATCTGTCTGCCCGTCCGTCTGTAACAAACTATATACCTCCACCACAGTTTGTTTATTCGTCCCAATGACCCGGGGTCTTGTCTGTGGAGAAAGCGAAATGGCTGTTCTCTTTCAAGAGCTTCGCCGTTCTTCTTCTTCAACCTACTTTTGCAGAGGCTAAGCCGACGAACACCTATGGGGCTGCAAATTTCGTCAAGAAGCCGACACAAGAGGTCGGCCTCTATTAGCATGCGAATAGATGGTTTTCTCGATGTTTGCAGAATGTTCACAAGCATCTTAGAGAAATAATAAGACATGATGACAAAGAAAAGCGAGGCTTTCTTCGAATTTAATTGGCAGCATAAATAAGAGTCGTGGTGTTAATGCAAAGAAAATCAAATATCTTTCATGCTTCATTTTGGTAATGAGCTTCTTCCGTGAAAGCTTTTTTTGATCGATTTTTCTGTCGTTTGCTTTTTTTTTTTTTTTTTTTTTGAACTCTAAAACTGGGTGTTGTCTCAAAGAAGAGATAAAATTCAGATAAATATTTTAAAAAGTTATAAAATGTGAAGGTTTAGTTCTACACTTTATAATGACTGAATTTGAAAAAGTGAAACAAGCAAATTATTTATTTGCACTTTCCGGTTGATCACCACCAAACATTAAACCATACTGTGCAAAGTAGTCAAGAATTCTCCCCTTAGCTAGCCCATCCTTATTTTTAACATTATGCTAGTTATGGCTAATTGTTTGTTATAGAGATCTTTAAGACATTGACGTCTTAAAAGTCATAACCAGCAGTGGGAACACAATCCATGTCATAACGCAGTTGAATTCTGTGTCTCGCAGATATTTTGAGCACATATTACAATGAAGGCCAAGTTTGTTCAAAGAAAATTCGGCCTTAAGTTGAAGTTCAGGATCTACATTGGTCTTATGTTTCCCCGTAGGTGCTAATGTTAAATTTTTTGAACTGTTCAAAATTGAGCGAAAAATTTTTCAAATCGAAATGTGAAATATGGAAATAAGGCGTTTGTGAAAAGATCTTTCGACAAAAATGTTGCTTCGGAGCTGTTGGAGCTATTAGAGAGACAGACCGACCGACAGACCCTCTAACTCAAAACTCTATTTACCTATTGTTAATTTTTCGATATTTTTCAAATTATTTATTTATTATTATTATTATTGTTACGTGTTTTCTCACTTGGCGGTATTTTTACGATGCATTAAGCCACACCTTTCACGCCTTTCTTCAATCAAATTTTACTTTAACGGACAATTAGGTTAAGGAAATCTTTCAAAAGAAAAATATGAACTCAAGCCTCATGCAGCATGCCTCAATTTTTTTTTATTTAAAATATTTTTTTGTGTTAAATGTGGTTCTGTTCGAGCAACCTTTTAACAACTTAGAGTTTTGAATTTCCAAAAAAAGAGGGGTTTTGCGATACACTCTAATCCAAAATCACTTTGTGGAGGGAGCTTCTCTATACCCTCCCCCTACCGATTATTATTATTTTTATTGTTATTTTTTAATCAAGGCTCAACTAGCATTTCCTTTTCTTCAAACGTAATAAGGATATTAACTAGCTGTTGAAGAAGTAATAGTAATAGAGCAGTAATAGTAGAAATAAAGGGTAATTAATATGATATACGAACTTGGCTGACACACTGTCGCGTGTCTTAATGTATTACTGCTACCATTGGATGAAGGTCTAACATTTAATAATTTTTAATGAAAAATCAAAGTCTACATTTTAGTGTTTGCTTTCAAGCAACATAGTATGTAAAGATCAGTTAACATTACGTACATATGTTTATTTAAATTAAAAAGTAACTAGCAGCATTTCATTTTTAAAGACATTTTATTCCTTCAAAGAAAGTTGAAACAGTATTTTTATATTTGCATACATTCATGTAATTTTAACTTAAATTGTAAAATATTTTTCTTAAAGAGTAGATTAAAGAGTGCATCTAAAACAGTTATGGAAATTTGAAGTTTTAAGCGTACCAATTGTAATCGTAGTTGTTATTAAAAGTACTTGTTGCATCATACAAAGTGTATTTGAAAAAACCATTCTGACTAGTATATACACATACATTTTTCAATTCTTGAGGTACTTAAAAATTCTATGCCTCAATGTGAGATTTTCGATTTTTCCAAGTCTTGGCAAATTTTTGACCGCAGTTTTAAACGATGTTTGGCCGCAGAATGCAGGAACAGAAGCACTATAAGTTACAATTTTATTTTATTTCAATTACTTTCCTTTTGGAACAACCTCTGATAGGTTACTATCTTCACTTGACAGCAGTTGATGTTTCCATTGTTTTTTTTTCAAACTGACATGACGACGAGAATAATTCTAGCCGGTTGCTTCTAGCATTTATTTTGAATAACTATTTTTCGCCGTTGGGGTTATACATCGTCTGTATGTGTGTGCGGTTTGCGCTCTTTCTTTTCCTTTTTTTCTTTTTTCTTTTTTGCAGGGTCTAACGCCATCAAATTTTTTGTTGAAAAGTTTTTTTTTTTTTTTTGCTGTAAAATCACGTTTTTTCAGGATAAACATTTTATTTTAGTAAACTTAAATGCTAAACGTTAATTAAATATAACATTTCCAGATTATTATTTCGAACCATGTTGAATTGATAAGAAATAATATTCCATATCGATATACGTGAATATAATCTTTATGATACTTTTACTGATGCAAACTAATCATAATAACCATATATTTCATTAACGTATCCAAATTACCATTTCTTTCTTTTTTTAATGAATGTGCCTCGCATTACCTAACCTAGAATATCACCTGTTATAATATGACAGATGCAATTTCTTTTATATTTCCATTTTATTCCCTTTGTAGAACCAAGAAACGCAACGAGTAGGATCCTATCGCAATTCGTGATTTCGATAAATATAGCTTGAATTCAAGTGATCTACATTCAAATAATT
>JAXGGA010020379.1:0-18391 GCA_038373865.1 Uloborus plumipes | reverse complement strand
GCTTAAAATTTTCGGGAATTTTTTTAAAAACTTTTTTAGATTAAAAAGGGGGGATTTAGTTTTTTGGCGCTTTTGGGCCCGGGGGGTTTTAAATAAAATTTTTGGGGGAAATTCTCCAAATTATTTTTAAATTTTTTCCAAAATTTATTTTCCTTAATTTAAAACTTGGAATGGCTTTAACGGATTTTAAATTTTGTTTATTATTTTTTAAAACCCTTTGAAAACCTTCGTAACTCATGTGGAACAACCCTGGGACTCACCACGAGGAGGTGACCGCACTTCTAGTCCTACATGTGAATTCTTTCTACCAACCAATGGAGCACGTATTTACATTTCTTAGATACGTCATTCATAGTTAAATTGCTCCTTTGTGTCGTAAATTGATCGAATATTTCTGGCAAATATCCTTGTTTTTACTAAACTTCTTCTTTTCCTGTGATTACATACTAATTTTGAAAAGCTTGTGACCTATTTGACAGCTCTTTCAACTAATTAGGTCTTGAATGGCAGTTTAAAAAAAGAGCGCATTCAGAAATCATATTTAAATTGTCAGTTTCCATAATCTTTGTAAATATTGTGTTGTTAAATTACCTGTAAAAGGTGGCTTTGTAATTTCCACATCATGACAAGAAATCATATCGATGTATACTGACTTTTGATTTATGTATGTGATGTATGAAAATAGATTTTTATCTATTTTTGGGATCTGAAGCGTTCTCACTTGTTTGCCTGTTTGTTTTATAGATTGAGCGTTGATAATACGATTTAAAACAAGTTTCTTTATATGCTCTCTCTTATAAACTAACTAGATAACTTCCCGGCGTTGCCCGTTTCATACAGCATAGCTCTAAAAAATATTTGAATGAATTCTATCCACATGGGAATATAAAAACTTATTTCATGCTAAAATGAAATAGTTGAGCCTTAAATTGATAATTCATTGTTAATCGTAAGTAAGTAATCTTTGTTGAAAAATACTCCTATTTAAATGTGTTACATTTTATCAATTTGTATGCTTAAAGTCTTATCTCTATTACTTTATCTATTCAAAATTGAAAGAAAATGGCCATCTTGAGACAAAAGATTTGAATTTTGAGCTTTTTGGATCTTTTTTTAATTTCAAAACCCCCGCCTATGTGAATTCTAATGCATCAAGGAACCTCTGTGACAAGCTTGTTGAAAATCCGACGAAAACTGTGGATTTCTATAAGGAACAAACATACATACATCCATTTATATACATATAGGTATCGATAACAGCATATTTCTTGGGTGCAAAGTATACATTGTTTTGAATAGATGTGAATACAATTTTCTGCTTTTTCCCGGAGAGATAAACTTTATAATCTCACACAAATTCATAGCTAAATTAGTAACGTCTGCACTTCATCCTAAAAGAGCAGGGACACTTTTACCGCGAAAGTTATGAACTCTTTTAAAAATTATAATCTAAAGATTATGTTAACTGTAGTCAACATCTGGCTTGAGAAAGCTTTCTTGGACTTCTGTTTCATATTTTTCTGGATATTTTTCCAGTCAAAATTACCTTGCTCATCTCATGAAGTTACTGTTGCTCAGTACTTGAATCATTTTTATTGTAAAAATCAATCTGATCAATGACAAATTCTATAGGTTCATATTGAACTGATTTGAAAGTATAACATTAGCTTCGTCCAACAGGCCCAAAAATCACTTTAGTCCACTGGTAGGTCCATCTAGCTTTTGCAAAAAATGCAACAAATTAAGTTCATTCAAATATAATTGGCAAATGTTCCATTACAGAGGTCTACCAAGTTTTTCTTCCAGTTTCCGTATTACACCTTTGTATTTTCCTGTCTTTGTAGTGCATCCATCAAAACCAATGCAAACAATATCCTACTCAAAGAAACAATTTATTGTTCCTGACTTGTCTAAGAAATGTAAATGTGTGCTCTCATTGGTTGGAAGCGAGGGGAGCGCGGGTGGCACCCAAAGTGCGGCCACTTCCTCGTGGTGAGTCCTGGGTAATTTCAATGAGCAAGCAAAGAGTTGATTAGTTCAAAGAAACAACAAAATGATTAATAAAATGTTTTGAAGGTACTTTAAGTAAATATTGAGAGGAAATATTGAATATAAAATTTCTGCTCAATATTGAAACTATCGGAAATTTATGAATATTTGATGAACTTTGGGCCTAATGCGCTGACTGAAATCATAATCTAAAATGGTTTTAAAAAACTTCGTGCATATTTCAAACCTTTTTCTTCCATTTAATAACCACCCGTCACTAATTTTATCATTTGCAATATTTTTTAAAAAAATTTGAAAAATCTAAAAAAAATCAAAAATTTCAAAACTTTAGTCCAAATGCGCAGACTAAAAATGACGTCGCAAAAGTGAAATATTTTACAGAATTGTTACTTATCCTCATTCACAGTAAATGAAAGTTACCCGTTTACGAAAATCAAAAATTCATTTTTTTCGCTCCACCCTAGTGCATAGCATGCTTTTCTTAAAGTCACCCATTATTTTTAAATATTTGAGATAAAGATTCGAACTTTGTTCCTTGTGTTGGAAATAACTTTTAGATTTAAAATCAGGCCAGTCATTTAGGGGAAGGGCAGGGGGGTCTATTGCCCCTCCCCCTATCTTTGAGAAAACAATGTATTTACATGTAAGTGGACGTGGTTTATTATGTTTTCCGAGAAACTTGAAATGGCGGCCCTGTTTAAAATACACAATCATTTTTGGTAGTTTGATCCTTTTTGACCCCTTTAGAGAGAATACTATTAGAAGGACAAGTCAGAGTTAAACGATTTCTACCTACAAAAAGTCAATAAATAAGTAAAACTTGAATTTTCACAAAGGAGAAAAAATCGTTCTTTAAAGAATGTGATCGAACAAATAGAAAAGTATACAAGGCAAATAGTCAGAGATACAATCGTCAAGAGAATATAAAAAGGAGCTCTACGAAGAACTCTTCGAAAATAGAATAACATTACAATAAATGGATTTTCAGACGAAAAAATTGGGAACAATGGTCTTTAAAATCTCATGGGCTTAACTTTCTTTGAGCTCTAAAGACTCCAACCGTTATCATATTTTAATGCATCTTAAGTTTGTTCAAAATTGTTTCCAGCATTGTTGAAACACTTAAAGTTTAGATATATAAATCAATTGCACACAATTCAACTTGGGAAACGGATTTTTTTCTATCATGAAAAACAATTTTTATAGTGTTTCCTTAGGGATTATGCCGGGTACTAAACTACAAAATGCAATAAATACAAAATTACTCCAGCATTAGAAGATAAAACGATATCACATACCAGCATTAAGTTTGAGCATGTTAAAACGAGTACCACTTTTTTGGTACATTTCCCCCTTTGACATACAATGACGAGTTAAACTCGTCTGTCTTTTTATGAGCCACTGTAGACTTTGACAAATCTAACTCATAAAGTGCCTTTGTTATTTAGATGTCCTTTATTAATTCCAAACTAGTTAATATAAATCCAAAAATAAAATGCATTACTCTCAGTTTTCACGTAACGGTTCAGTTGAGCAAAATTGAATGGTCTTCTTTAGTTGCATTAAAGCGTAAACGTCATTTGCAAAAATATTGATTGGAAGTATTCATATACTAAGTAAATCCGATACTTATTTCGTATCATATAGTAATAAATATTAGAATCATCTTAAGTTAGACTATGTAGGTAATATTTTAATGTAACCTTGGTTGTGTTAAATTAGTGAACTTTGCCGAAAAGCTTCCGGTAAAATTTTTTAATATATATTGTTGAAACATATCTACAAGAAGCATTCCATTAAAATGGGTTCCTATTATTTCCTATTAGTTCCTGGTTTCCTATCCCATTCATTTTTGATAAAATTATGGATGACTTAGCTAAAGGGATATGAAATTCAACCGAGGATAAATTTCCTTTAAAACGGGTTTCTCTCGTATACTTTACTCATTGAAAATAAGAGTTTGACAAGAAAACTTCACCATAAGAGAGATAAAATCTTTTATAAAATTTGTGCAGGACAATCACTGCAAAAGTCATTTTTATTCCTGTTGATCGTAAGATTAATTATCAATTTTGAAAGTCGCATGCACTGATAAAACACCTGTTTATTTTTCGATTCTTTCAGACTTTATTTGCAAATATTAATTAACTTTGTCGAGATCGTGTTGGTAATGATTTTTCTTTTTTACAAAGCACAATATAGGTAATACATATACGTTAGGAGCTTCAATTAATTTTGCTTTGATATTCCAATAAATTAAAAAGCGCAAGGATTAGTTTCGCTTTGGAATTCAAAAATATTAATCCCCTTCTTAATTCCTCTTTAATTACATTATTATAACTTTAATATTACTATAAGGGAAGATTTCCATATTTAAAATAACGTTTTTGATATTTTAATTTAGAAAGAGCAAACTGAAACTTTAAGCGGACATACATGTTTTAAAAGAGGCTTTTATTGAGCCAATATATCGCTGCCAATTAGACTTCTGATCACCAGGAGAGAAAAAACGGGCATTTTCGTGCACGTTGTGTTTTTTCTTCTTTTTTTGATTTGACAAGACAAATAAAAGTATTTTTGACATTTCTTCTCTGGAGAAGCTTATTCACCTTCAATAATCGACTAGGAACTTCCAAATGTTTATTCCCAAAACAATACAGGCTTTACAAGATATACCTTTTTTTTAATCTAGTGCAAATGACGTCGGTTGAGAAAAAAACTGCATACACGTTTCATAGAAAACTTTGGCCTGTCCCTAATTGAAACGTTTCCAATGATCTAATACTTTATTTTTTTTTATCAGGCAACAACTCATGTTCCCTCACAAGGAATATTGATGGATATACCTTACTTCATCACTCTTCTTGTTTGGATTAAACCATTGCAGATAGGAGTGGTTGACGCCGCCAACAAATCCAGAAGCTTCAGATGCTTCTGCTGACCAAACTCTATCATTATGGCTGTTTTGAACCAGTTCAATCTGGCACAGTTTCTCATCTGTGATGACCAATGTTTGAAATCGATCATCTGATGCCCGGCTTAGCAGTTATCTCCTTTTTTGAAGTCCTGTGCGCTTGTTCTTGGCTGTTACCTTTTGAGCCTCTTTCATTCTTTAAGGGAAAATATCAATCTGAACTCTTACCATAAAACGAGTGATTTCTCTATTGATATTCAACCCTCTAGTAATATTTCTCATTGAAATCATAGGGTTTCGTTAAATTCACTTTTCGATCACTTTTCGGTTTGTTTATGCGCAACTATGCATTTTCTCCTTTTTTCTGACCTGTTAACATCGTGTCCGAGATTTTTTAACATTTTAATTGTATAGAAAACCGTCTGCTTAGCTACTTTTAGTTGTTGAACCATTTTACATTTTTTCGTTTCTTGCTTATATACTTCAAGTATGGCAGATCGTTTGCGAGCCATAATGGTTATCCCAACTAACTCACTTACACCTATTTAGTAACTTTCTAGGATCGATTCCCTATCACAATATAATAATAAATTTTGTGGTATTTACACATATTCTGTTTGAAACTTCGTCCAAGTTATTTCCTGTCACCCTATATTGGTAGTTGGAGTTACCAAAAGTTTCCACAGCCATCTAAAGAGAATGGGACTCTATGAAAACTTCAAGATAAAATAATATCCTAGTTATAAGGCTTCGAATCATCGTGAGTTGACTGCGCACATCCTATTTCAAAAATGAACTTATTTCAAATTTATTGAATTTTATTCCTATCGCGCATAAGATATAGATGTATATACTCACATTTAAAAAAGAAACAATCTATCATAATTAATTCAACTCAAACTAATTAAAATGTATCAGAAACAAAAAGCAAAGCCTTCAAGCATATAAGAAAAACAAAGCGGTTTCGTAATAAATAATTGATGCGGAGATTAAAAGGTTCTCCAGGTGGGAACTTCTCTTCGTGCCGTTCACCTACACGTAGATGCTTCAAAAAATTACTCAGTGAATAAAATATTTATTTTATAATTAAATTTAGATCGGGGGGGAGAGGATGACCGAGCAAGGTTAGTTTCAAAGAAGTGTAATGGACTCCGTTCGACTAATAACGTAGCTATAAAAGTAGAACGCGTTCTTACGCAATACGTGCCTCGAGCTTTTTCTTACATTAATCATTTTCCGAATGTCTTACGAAAAAAAAATAGTATTTCGGAAAAGCATTTATATAATATACATTCAATCATTGCATTCAAAATTCTATTTGAGACTGCGTATCCATTTTTGTTTTTGCCTTAGTTTCCTGCTTCAAAGTTATAGCACGGGGCAATGTCAGCTAAATCTTTTTTGTTTTTTTACAAATAAATGATTGGGTGTAGGTATAAATAATTTAGGAAGATATAAATGCAGTGCAATTTGTAATGATAAGTTATGCAGCAGTTAGAAACAAGTATTTAAATTAAGATAAAGATTGATTCCTTTCATAAAATTCCTTTTATAAAATTTAAATTGAAATCTTCATCATAAATACTTCTGAAGTACTTGATTAAAAACTTTATTTTTGCACCACATTCCTTGGATTGCTTAAATTTAAGCAAAATCAGTGGAAAACTTTAAATCTAGCTAGTATTTTCTTAAACAAATTTTAAAAAATTGTAATAAATTTGATTAAAAAATGTATACATATGCGTATATGGGATCTGAGTTCATCTCAAACTGTGCCAATACATTCAATAGCACTTAAAAAGTTTTTGCAGGGTAGTTAAAAATTGAAAAAATCTGGATTGCAGCTGAACTAAAAGACTGTATAGCTTTACTAGTAATATTTTGTTTTATAACTTTAAACGCTCGTTGCAGAGGGTTCGTTAACTGTAATAAATATTAAACTGGAGCCAGCGTGACCAATAGTTACCAATTTTTTTGTATCCGAGAGCTATCTAATACTTATATCATTCCTGCATGTCAAAATAAGTATGTTTTTTTTTTTTTTTTTTTTTTTAAATAACTAGAAAAAAATACGGAACAGGAAAAAAAATAGAAAAAAAATGTTGATATCATTATTTCTTACCCATTTTGTTAAAAACAGAAGAGCCAATTTATAAACCAATTTCTGAATATTTCCTACCTAATTTATGATATAGTCACTTTTTATACTTTTTGATCTCTAACATTGAACCAAAAAAAGGGCTCACAGATCAGCTTCGTGGGCAGTCGGTTGAATATCACTGAACTACAAGACATTTTTATGGATGGATATAGATACACTATTTAATAATATTTTTTAATATTATTTTTGGCAAGCAGCAGATACAATAAGTATGTCTTTATTTCTTTATTACGTACTGGTACATTCAATTGAAATATTTTCAGCTGAAATATATTGAAATATTTAAAGTTATATACCTAGTCTACCCTATAAAAAACCAATCACATATAGAGCGGACTCTGCTCTACAGCGAACAGCCAAACATTAAATCCTACAGAAATATGTATATAAGGTAAAACCGTAAGCAGTCAGTTTTTTAATGAACCCCATATTAAGTACTTAAAAAGAGTTTAATACTTCATTAGCAAAAATCACAAGTGCGTGGTTATGCAAATATTAATTTGTTGCTTCACTTTACATTTACATAAGTTAAAATTTTACATATACAAGAGCGTAATTTTTTATTTGTATCACCATCTACTTCAGATAAATGCAATAGTAAAATGTGTTATATAACAGAAATTTGGAATTATCATTCATCCAGTGATAGTTTGTATATTGTGGATCAATGTCTCGAATAATGGTTTAAAATAATATGAATATTTACATTTGTGATTGAATTTTTACGTAATTTTGTTTAAGCTTCTAAGGAACTATTTTGACGTAAGCCATATTTTATTTTTAGTGTACCCTGGCTTTTTCAAATTATTGTTTCGAAATACTTGCTTTTGAATGTCATTCTTTGTTGAAAACATCGCACTTTTCATTATTATATTTGTGATCATATACTATGAACAGAACAATGTGACACAAAAAGCTCTAAATTTAGTTTTTTTTTCCTTGCACGCATATAAATATGCTTGTACATGAAGCGTTCTCAAATGGCATAAATACAAGCTCCCAAGATGGATATTACTCTACTCAAAAATCAATAAAATAATAAGACAAATGCAGAAACCATAAATGAAAGCAATTGAACAAGTTGTCAGTGACAGAAATTTCGTTGGCAGTAGCCTGTTGGAGAAAATTAATGATTCTGACTCAGAAATGTGGATAAGGGGGTTAATGATTCATATATTGATATGAGAATAGATTCAGAATTAATTTGTTAAATCGAAGCGTCATCTTAAAAGTAATTAATTCAGACTCACATATAATGATATGGGAAAATAAATGGCAAGGATAAGGAAAAGAAAACGAGTTAACGTTTTTAAGTGACATTTAGAAATATGCACAGTACAACCTAGTTATTGTGTCACCTTTAGTGCTGTATACAGAGTGTCGCCATAACCTGATAGACTTCTTAGTCGGAACAGTTTAAAAATACATAGTTAAACATTTAGATAAAAATTACAGCTTTATCAAATTAATTATTTGATGCACTTAATTACATTCAACTAACGAATGTTTTCACTCGAAACAACTTTCAAAAATGTGTTTACTTGCTTTTAAAATAACAATTTTAGTTACACTTAGGATGGATTTTTTTTTTTTTTTTGGAAAAAAAAAAAAACAAAGTTCTTGTGCAGATGTTCTCTATCTGTTATTAGATTCACGGTATCCCTTGAACTAAGTTTTCTCACTGCAGACAAATCCATATCTACTGCATATATGTTTATTAATATTTTGCACTTAGCGCCACTCCCCGCCTTCTCCTGCGGCACCCAGTTTGGGAAACTCTCTGCGCCTGTATTATCAGTAAGCAAGTAACCAATTAGAAATTTATGTTGTGACCACAATCCGATTAGATCAAGACGGCTAATCCCAATTTTCGAAAACTGAAAATTGACAATAACTTGCCTTTTTTTATTTTTTTTAAGTTGATCTTTGTAACAATTTATTTGTGGACAGGAATCAACTACGTGTCTAGCAATTAAGTTAAAATATTACTAGATAGGGGTCGCTGCAAACTGTGAAAATACTTTACCATTTCACTTCGCCCCACTATTTAACTTTGTCCGATATTTCCCTACCTTTAAATTATTCATGCTTTAGACAATGCATGGGTGATTTTCTCCAACTAAGCTAAACAAGAGTTTAGAAAAAAATCTATTAACTTGGCTAAAAACACATGCTTATTCATTTTTTTCTTATTTGATTTAATTTATTTAGTTTTTATCGTCCTCATTATTGTAAATAATGTTCAAACTGAGGTGCAGATTTTAATTTTTGAAATTTTGATGTCGGAAATTAAATTAGTGAAAACACGCGAAATCTAACTGTTTACGCAGACATCCCTTTGCCTAAATTTATTTAAGGAAATAGTATCCAATGAAAAATTACTCACACACAAAAAATTTAAAGATTTATCACCAAAATTCAAGAGGATACTCGAGCTCAAAATTTTAAGGGACCGTGCAGAAAATGAGATTGAAACATGACGATCTTTCAGAAGAATGACATGCTATCGAAGTCAACAAATATATTTTTTAATTTCATCGGCTATTGAAAACTAAATGCAAATGTTATTCTATGATATAAAAGCGCATTATAAACGCTCGTAAACTTTTAAAAAGCACACTATATGCACATTAAAATAATACTTAAGCCCGTGTTAGCTGTTATATCAATGCCCCATCTAAAAAAATGCGAGTTTAAAGTCATGTCAGTCATAAAACACTGATTTACATACCTCGATGAATAACTTTCTCCACCGTTGGTTTATGGTTCCTTCACCTGTTGGGTCCGCGTAGCGGTCCTCCGGGTGGCTGTTCTCGGAAGTAGAAAATCGCTACACTGTAAAAAATTAACAGTTTTGAATTGGAGTATTTAGTTTTAAATTGGAGCATTTGCAGTTTTAAATTGGAGTATTTACAGATTAAATTGGAGTATTTACAGTTTTAAATTGGAGTATTTACAGTTTTAAATTGAAGTATTTACAGTTTTAAATTGAAGTATTTAGTTTTAAATTGGAGTATTTGCAGTTTTAAATTGGAGTATTTACAGTTTTAAATTGGGTATTTACAGTTTTAAATTGGAGCATCTGCTGCCAGTATTATACTGTAAAAAAAAGATTCATTTTTTGCAGTAAAGCTACAGACGTGATCGTGCTTATTGCGTCGGGCAAGATGCTCACTGAACATCATCCTAGCGTGAAATTTACCCCTTAATGTGTGTTTTTTACTGTTTCGCTGAAGATAAAATGGAGAACCTTGTGTCTATATAAAAAGTTAGTTTTCGTAATTTCTAACTTTCTTTTTTTTAGCTCTAAGCTTTTATTATATTTAAAAAAAAACAATATCTGTTTAACTATTATATGATTGGAAGTACGCATCTAGAATGAACAGTTCTAGCATCTAGAATGAGCAGTTGCGTAAATCAAGATCTTGTAGTGTAAACAGGAACAGGCTGGGAAAAAAAAAAAAAAAAAAAAACCCTAACATAAAAATCTCTATGTATTGCAGTAAAACAAAAATATATAAACAAGAAATTATTTTTGAGATCTGTATATGTTGATTTTTCGTGTAAGATATACTATAATAATTACCTACATCAATGTAGCGAACATGAACATGTGTTTACGTTTGCATCTTTAACGTACAATAAATAAAAGTTTAGCTACATTTTTTGGAACGTTCCGAGTGAAAATATAATAGATTTGTTAACAAAAAATACGCATAAAAACAGACATAGAAAGTTCACATGTGTTCGGCACGAGAAAAGTTCAATGCATAAATCAAAAACTGAATTCAAATAACACATTTAAGAACGTCTACTATTTATAAGCACGAAAGAAAAACTAAAACTAGTTATTTCAATCCTCCCGGAAGTTTTACAAACAGAATGAGTTTAGAAGTGAATGTTAGATGCGATGATTTATGCATGAGATCCAGAAAAATGCACGAAAAAGCTCCTTACTTTGATTTCCCCCCCATTTTGTTATTTATTCTGACAAGTATTTAATTTCGATATTGAATTTAAGTGTTAAAAATATTTGGACAAAAAAGTTAACTGTGAGACAGGAAATAAAAATCTTGTGTACGAAAAATTTCATTTTTTTTTTTTTTTCGTTTTCGTTTTTTAATTTCCAAAGCTTAGGATAAAATATACAGTTTTAACAAAAATGATGCTATTAATAACACTATTTTTTCGATTAATGTTTCAGATATTTGAAGAGACATGGTATCCTGCATAGTAGAGAGCAAAAAAGTATACTTTTTATAAATAGTGAACTCTTAAAACTAAGAAATAAGAACTGAATGACGCTTACAAGGTTTTCTAATATCTTTACTGGGTTTCTTCCTTTCCTTTAGTGGTCCTTTTTATTTTTAGGCATGTTATTTCCAAACTGTTGAAGTTGTTACAAACTGAAAAAAATTACAGCTTTATCTGATCGTGTTGACTTTTATTTATCATACGCAGTACACTCCCGATTAACAGCGGAAATGGGAGACACGGGTATCGCGGATAGCGAAAATTGCTGATAATCCGAAAAAAGCATAAAATAATGTATTTTGTTTAATAATTGCATTACACTTTTAACGTGATATTTACAAACCAGTGACGATAGGTACAGCATAAAAAAAGTGTTTGAGGTTCTCAAGCATATAAATGATACTTACTATAACGCCGAGGTAAAATAATTTATTGGATGACATATACTCTTGGGTAAGAAATGTTAAGAAAAAATGGATTTCAGACCAGTATTTTTAACGAAAAACTTAATTATTGCTAATTTACTCCAAAATAAATGACTTGCTTTAAGTGGTAAAGTTCCTGAATTCTTCGTGGATATTCCAAACTCATTTCTGGAAGGGTGCTGACATTAAACGAGAAACTTTCCTGTTTTTTGCAAGATATGTTACTCGAAGAATTTTGGCATCAGCTTCTCAATATTTTCCAGGAACGTCTTTGAATGTTTCATCCGTGCGTATTGACTTTAAATGTAAAGTATTTTCATACCCATAGTTTGAAGAGGAGAGTTTCCGTGACATTAACATTATTTGCATAGTAAGCTTAAATTTGAGTAATGAAAATTGATGTGTTTAAAACTGAAATTTACGTAATTGTATGTTGCTTATCAAATTTTCTGGCGATCATGTAAAAAAACATGATGATTTTATGATTCGAAATGTGGAGACTTTTTGTGTGGATTACGTATCATTTTTCCCAAAAGGCACAGTTATTATTTATATATATATATATATATATATATATATATATATATATATATATATATATATTACTGCTGCTTGGAGCACTAAAAATTATGACGCCAGCTAAAAAAAAAGGAAAGAAAAGAAAAAAAGTACGCCCGAGCCATTGGATGCACATAATTTATCGTACTATGCTGTTATGAGAGTAATACACAAACAGAAATAGTACGCGTTGAACACATTTCGTTTTCATCCTCTGCGTATTTATTTTAAAACAGCGAGCAATTGAGCAATGCTCAAGAAGCACACCAATCCGCCGATCGAGCCACCGTAGGCAGCTAAGTATGACTGATGAGCAAAGCGAGTAGAGTGTAAGACTCCCTAATCTATTCATAACTGATGCACATTTGTTAACATTGTACAGTAATGCAATTAACAAGATTCTTTTTAACTAGCCGTAATGATTGGCATGAAACTTGTGTTGTTCAATGAAAATTATTTCATTATGATATCTTCAAAATCAGATGGGGAAAAAAACCGCATTTTTCAGATATAGCATTTAGGTTTTTCTCAAATTTTAAATGAAAAAAAAAAAAAAATACATTAACCCAGAAACTAAAGCGTCTAACCTGTCAACAAACGCAGCACGATCCAATCAGTTATATATTTTTTTACTGTACATCCAATCAGTTATATATTCTTTTACTGTACGAATGAATAATATTGCTGCCAATTTATGAAAGAAAAAAAAACATCTCTGTAAGTAATAATAATAATATAAATAAATAAATAAATTACTTTATACATAATTGCATTAAACTGCTTTTGATTGAGATGAAAGCTTTGTGTCTGATGTTTTAAATTATATTAGAGTAGGTGAAGAAGAATTTTTGTTGAATCAGAAAACCCTCACTTAGCTGTTTTTTTTTCTTCCGTGTGTTCCATTTAACATAGACTAATATGATACACACAATTTTCGTAAATATGTGTTATAAAATAATGTTTTTTTTTAATGAATATACTTCTGAAGCAGTCCTTAAATAATCCTATATTCCGGAATAGCCACTTTTGCAAAGATAAAGAATGAACTCGTGCCGCAAAATGTGTTATCTAAATTCAATAAACATCTTAAGAAAAGTTCTGCAATTCGAGATTATAATCTTTCGTTTTTTTTTCTTTCCCCCCATATGATGATGGCATCTTATAAGCAAGTTTTTCTTTCCTCTAAGAATATTTCACTGTGCAAATCGATAATATATTTTATTTGTTCAACTGTTTTTCTTTCATTTTGATCATATATTTAAAACATGAGAATATTGGTTTTACATTAATGTGAATTTTAAAGTGGCATATACTTAAATATATTTAATTTTCTTACCAGATTGCGCATTAATTATAAAAAGCCCCATTCTTTACTAGCACGCACTTAAAAAACTTGAATTTAGTTTCATGCATAACTATAAGTTTATTTATTATAAAAGTAGAAGGATATATCTTATATACATTTACTACGCAGAAAACTAGAAAATGAAAAATGCTCTTTCAAGTGGATATTTTTACTAAAGTAGCCCTTTTAAAGCTTTTTCTTTTTTATTTATTTATTTATTTATTTTTAAACTGGTTGACTGGTTATTAACGATATTTGTTTTCAGCGATATAGACATTAGAGTGGGGCGAAAAATTAAAAATTTTTCAGATCAACTTCTAATAGTTGCCAAAAGTTGTCTTTGGTGATAGTTAGCTTTTGTGCAAATTTTGAGAAAAATCGGGTAATATCTTCAGGGGGCGCTGCGATCGCAGAGTTTTACCATAGCTTTTATAGGGATTTTATGGTTAAAATATGAAAAACAATGCCGTTAGCTAATCTCATTGCATTTTTTACTCAAAAGATATCCATGCATTCAAAGCATATAAAATAACTCACAAAAACTATTTTATATGATATATTTATATTTCAAGCATCTTAAAAAGAAACAAAACAGTGAAAAATAGTGATTTTTAGGACAATATTAAGTAAAAACTGAATTTTTTTTTACAAAATGTGACATAAAAATTATGAAACTGCTAACATATGACAACATTAAACAGCATTCTTAAAAAGTAAATGAAATATGGTTTTAAAAATATGTACAAATGTACAAAACGTACATGATACGAAAATTTTATGTGTCACAGTTTGAGCTTTCACAAAAAATCTTTTTTATTTTTAAAGAAAGGGCCTTTAACCGAGCACGAACGAAACCATCCCTCATTTCTATTCCACATACGGTCAGTGATGCATCCGTCACCAACTTGACGCTGTGTTCCACGGATTGAATATGACAAATAAATGTCCACATGTTTCATGGAAGATGGGGAACATCTCCGGTTTTCACCGTGTAGCTGGTCTTCAGATGGCATCATTATTATAAGAGGTTCTGTTATAAGCACGTTTACAAATTGCCAATTTATCAAGTCTGCATAGTCGGAAGAAAAGTTAATTGCAAAAATGATAAAAGTGTGGATGTCATTACTATACAGAGAATTGGTGTTTCTTACTCTTAAAATTTGACGAGCAACTGATTGCCGTACATGCCTTCGATCATCATTTAACATTGCCAGCAAAATTTTTTCAGTATATTAAAAAAAAAAAAAAAAAAAAAGCTATTCTCTGAATAACTGACTCGATGACATGTAACAGGGCGTCTGGTAAATAATGCGACTGGTAGAATAACTTGTCACAAGTTTCGTGCACCATCCTTGCATGATGAGTTGCACTTAATGAGAAATCAACAAGGTGCACATTTAACAATGACTGAAACTAGCATTTTTAAATTAGCTGTTGGATATTCAAGAGCAAATTTGATTGACTGTCATGAGCCATTAAGAATGACTCCAGGAACTAGGTACTTTTTCAGAAAGATGTATGGAGCGGTTGGCACTAATAACGGCTTCAAATATTTCCAGTAAATATTTCTGGTCTGTTCTTAGGTCAGCTCGGTCGATAGTTGGCATGTTTTGCATATTGTGCTCAACTGCCTCAAATTTCACTATAGTTAGTTATTCGCAACCTGTCAAAATTTTCACACAACAGCACCACAACACAACAACAATAGAACCACTGAACCCACGGGGACCAGTTGTACATCCATCTGAGTATTCCAGTTAAGAAGAAGCAATTCACTGCCATGAAGCCGACATATTAACCACTGCAATGGCCTATTAGAAATGTTTCAAGACGTTATATTTAACCACCTTTGCTAATAACAGAACCTCCCATAACAATGATACCATCTGAAGACGAGCCACATGACTTGAAAACCGGAGATGTTCCCCATTTTCTTCGAAACATGTGAACATACTTGTGTTACTTGTCATACTCAATCCGTGGAATCTAGCTCAAAGTTGGTGATGGATGCATCACTGACCATAAGTGGAATAGAAACGAGGAATGGTTTCGTTCGTGCACGTTTGAAGACTCGAAAGGAACTGCCTTTCTTTGAAAATTAGAAAGATTTTTTGTGAAAGCTCAAACTGTGACACACAAAATTTTCGTTTCATGTACGTTTTGTACGTTTGTATGTATTTTTAAGAACATATTTCATTTATTTTAAAGTAATGCTGTTTAATTTCATAATTTGTATGTCACATTTTGTAAAAAAAAAAAATCAGTTTTTACTTAATATTGTCCTAAAAATCACTATTTTTCACTCTTTTGTTTCCTTTTAAAATGCTTGAAATATAAATATATCATGTAAAATAACTTTTGGGAGTTAATTCGTAGGCTTCAAATGCATGAATAGATCTTATAAGTAAAAAAATGCAATGATATTAGCTAACGGCATTGTTTTTCATATTTTAACCATACAATTACTATAAAAAGCTATGGTAAAACTTTGTGATCGCAGCACCCCCTGAAGATATTAACCGATTTTTCTCAAAATTTGCACCGAAGCTAACTATCACCAAAGACAACTTTTGGCAACTATTAGAAGTTGATCTGAATTTTTTTTATTTTTCGCCCCACCCTAATCGACATGCCTACTGATTTAGAATGTAGTGTAAATGTTTTTTTTTCTTTCAATTATTAATGTGCTTGCTGTTTGACATCATTTATTCAAGAATTATTGTCAAGTGTTTTAGGATATCGCATGTTTCAAGTGAAGGGAAAATTTTCGAAACTTGAGTTATTTCTCCACAATAAGCATTACTCGGTACTGCTTTACCTGTTTGAATAATTTTTAAAGAAGTTAACTGAGTCTATAGGCATTTTTTTGCTGCAGTAACGTGTTCGAACATGTTGTCCATTAAATTACGGGGTACATTGTAGCTACAATAATATGAGCTTATAGCTCAGAAACGTTTGTACAATCATTAAACCATTGGGCTTTGATGTAATATAGAAAACAAAACTGTGTATATTTTCATTTGTTGGTAAGAACTTTTGACACGGTACCAAAACTTGCAAAAAAAATAGGTAAAGCCATCCTTGTCCCAATTAAAACAGTCACCGAAGTTATGCCTATTGGAAAGTTTTGAAAATCAATTATCAACTTACTGTAGTAGTTTTGACACGATTTCATTATAACTTATTTACAAATAAAGATTTTGTTGTACTTAATCTAATAAACTTGTGCATTCAGCAACGGCTTTAGTCCTCGTAAACATTTTGTAGCGGTAAACATATTAAGTGAATTAAATATATAGACAATATTACTTTCATGTCTGATAAAAATTGTCATTTTTAAGTTTCGTTTGACAACTAAAATACAAAATTTTCAGATAAGGTATCAAAGTAATGGAACACGTAAAATTAAAATAAATACGATACATGTTAGCACTAAAGTGAAAATTAGTTTAAAGACCATTTTTTGCTGCAAAACATTGCTGGAAAGTGCATATGTGAGCATGGAATACCATTGAGGTCTTGCGAATTTTCGCCACACTGCCACTGATTGTGTAATCTTATTTTTGGTGCCAAACTATACGAAGAATAACCAAGGTTTTGCTCTGTTGGCCGGTAGCCTGTAACGTCAATTTTGCTTTAGCACTTGCGTTTTGTTTTGTAAATGTCCCATCATCTCGCCCAATTCAGAATTATGAATTCCGGAAAACAAAACAATCTGTTGGGATATGTGGATTAAAATTATTCTTTATGTAATTAAAATACACATACAAATGATTTTCTTTGTGCTGAATTTTTATAGTATCTTCAAAAGTTTCGTAAAACGGCCGAAAATGAAGTTTTCCGAATGAAATGGCATTAAAGTAAGGACAATAGCACCTAAAACTACCACTAAAATGAAGCATTAAAAAAATGAAAGAAAGAAGTCATAGCTTTAATTTCCGTGCTCCAATTAGAATTGCACATTAAACGTGTGCATACTTTCACATTTTTTTTCGGAAAAAAATCAATAAAATATAAAATGATTTATACTTGTTAAAAAAAAAAAAAGAGAAAGAACAAAAGAAAATTATATTTTTGTTGATGAAGGACAGGTAAAATTGCTCCTGTAGAACAAAGAACTGGGTTTGATTAAATAACTAAGGCATTTGAAAATGGAGTTTCAGTTATGCTCATTAGTAGTTTGAAGAACGACGATTTGGCTTTATTTAAAACATGGTTCCATAAAAATACCAACTCTGGACAAGCATTATCAGATGCAAGGTTGAAGACTAAAATGTACTATCAAACAAAAATAAATAAATAAATAAATAAAATAAAATGAAGTAATAAAAAAAAATGTTTATTGTTAACAGAAAACGTAGTAAACCATATTTAATTCACAAATCGACTCCGCGGCAACAACAAAGACCATATATCGAGCAGAGTTTTTTACAATTGGAAAACCTCAACAAGGCTCAAAAGATCATCAACCCTTCAGCTAGATAGAGACATTAGAAGACAGATCCATCTGGAGCATTCATCCCTTGATTTCCTACAGGAACCTCTTTTTCCAAATAAACCACCACCGAACACGACCATTCATTTAAACTTGCTTAAACCATGTTCGAAAAAAGAAGATCCTATTCTACTAAAACAAAAGGGCCTTGAAGCAATAGAGAAGCTTTCGCAAGAGAACCTTGCTACTGCCTATACTGATGGTTCTTCAGATAAATCCCTCAATGGAG
>JAXGGA010020378.1:0-18391 GCA_038373865.1 Uloborus plumipes | reverse complement strand
AATCTCCAAATTACGAAAGGAATTTTGGGTCTATTCAATGTTTTTCACAAAAATCAAATTTTGAAAGAGTTACGAAATTTAAATTTTTATACAGCCCCCCAGTCCTATCAATCATATTTAGTAAAACATTCTTGACACTGTAACGTTTAAAACTAAAAAAAAATCACTCTTCTACCACAAAAAATTGACCGAGTTATGACGTTTTGAAAAATCAAGATTTTGCATTATTTCATGACGTCATCGAGCGATCGTTTAAGGGACCGTATGCGAAATCCTTCAAAATCTTGATTTTTCAAAACGTCATAACTCGGTCAATTTTTGTGGTAGAAGAGTGATTTTTTTTAGTTTTAAACGTTACAGTGTCAAGAATGTTTTACTAAATATGATTTGTAGGCCTGGGGGGCTGTATAAAAATTTAAATTTCGTAACTCTTTCAAAATTTGATTTTTTGAAAAACATTGAATAGACCCAAAATTCCTTTCGTAATTTGGAGATTTTTTCCTAAATAAACTATATGCTTATCTCTAACGGTTTAGAAATTAGCTATTGGTCCACGATTGGAGTGGACACCCTGTATATCCTTTCATTATTAAATCAATTAGTAATAAAAAAAAGTTCAATTAGATTAAAACTATCAATTTAACCCATTAATGCCTGACATTTTTTTTCCAAAGATATTTTGTATACTGGTTACAAACAGTGTTTAATGGACAGGAAAAATAATAAAAAAATATTATGTAAAAAATAATTTTTTTATTAAGGAAAGAAAAATTGTCCCTTAAAAGTTACGATAGACCCCAGAGGGTACATACTTTTTTTACTAAATTTTTTTCTGCCTACGATATAATATTTAAAAAGACATTTTATAAGAAGAAATAAAATCAGCAATGAACATAAACTGGGAAGCTGGGAATAACTTTGAAAACTTAGCTTTTTTTCTTGAGATTGTGAACGATGTCATTTTTGATAAAGATCATATTAAAACTGCTACAGAACACACTTTACAATGGTTATGTGCTGCAATCTGTTAATAATGAATTGAAACAATACCAAGGTACTAATTGAACACTATTATTTGGTTGAAATGTTCATTTTGGTGAAATTCAGACCCTTTTTTGGACCGTCTCTAAAAAGGGACGCTACGCATTAATGGGTTAAAAGAAGGGAAGCAGTAGCAGATTTTTTCTTTTGGGGAAGGGTGGCCCATTATCTGTTATTTCTCTATAATAGAAACATGTTTTAAAATATTTCTTGAAAAAAAAAAAAAAAAAAAAAACTCACATGTCACTCACAAACCATATTCAAGTAATATGGTTAATATAATAAATTTGGTTTGCTATGGGAGTGATGTTGCACTTTGCGGTCAGTGTAAAAGAAGGCATCAAGCTAAGAAGTTTTGAATTATAGGGAATATATTATGATTTGTTCATTAATCATTCTCGATAGAAAAAAAATTATCTATTTTTTTTTAAACACTTGTTTTCGTCATTGTGACAATGTTTCTGAGTAAGATTGTACATTATTATAATATTTTGGTTAAACAATCTAAGGTTTAGTAGTTAATAAGTTTAAAATTTTAAAAAATATATTTTACCAGCACATTTGAAGTAAATTTATATATCATATTTCTGAACTTTAAAGCATATTAAATGACTATTAAATTATTTTAAAAGATTCTCATGACACCTTTTCTTATTAAAAATAATATATCTAGGGGGGAGGCCACTTTTCACTGCACCCCCTCCCCCCAAAAAAAAGATATTTCCTGTATTCATCCCTGAGGGGGGGGGGGACAAGAACATGCATTGTAAATAAGGCTGTCTTCAGAGACCACAGCACCCGTGGCATATATTTTCTGGCGGAACCCTCTTCCCGCATACAAATGAAATTAATACGAACATTTCTGCACACCTAAAATAGATATTGGTCTTCTATTAGACTCAGAAACAGCACTAACAACTGTGATGAGCTTATGTTGGAAAAGTACTGAACAATTTTATGTTCCAATTGTTACAAAATTGAACATGTAATATGAATTCTGCGGGTATCAGAAAGGTAGGAAATAAATATAATTATGTCATCCATTTTGAAAAAAAAAAAAAAAAAAAAACTCAAAACTAAATAAATAAAAAAATTAACATCAAAAAATTACAAATTCTAAATGCAGCAAAATCGCAGTTTCGGGCGCTTTCTTGTTTCTCGGCGCCCGGGGTGATCGCCCCATCTTTCCGATGGCCCTGTCACAGGTCTAAAATAATTCATGCTGTCTTCAATCTATCATGTGATTAAAGATCATTATTCTAGTTTTTATGTTGTTACATGCTACCTCTATTTTACATCTACTGTTAATCAGATACATCATTTAATACAGTTGATTTGGATAATATACTTTAAACTAACTATAGCGTTTAAGTATTCTAAGTTTTTTTTCTGCTTAGAAAACATTTTTAGTAAAAACATCAGCATTACACGAATGTAAACATTCTAAATTATTTGCTACTTATAACTAACCTTACTTTTCAGCGGAATGAATTTGTGTACATTATGGTTAATAATTGATTTGTCTAGCGAAGATTAAAGCGGTTTATGAAAGTTTCAACAGTAAATTATTCAAACAAATATTCGAATTCAAAACATTCGCATACACGAACAGCGAGTTGACCAGAGATTCGTCCTTTCATGTGCGGCGAGCGCAGAACAAGATTTCCCTTTCCCCCCACGGAAGAAGTTGATAACCGCAGATTTCCCCTACCCAGTGAAGTCGAAAAACGACTAAGTTTTACCATTGGGATTTGTCCTGCCCCTAGACGCTTGTGAAGAAATTGATCTTTCGTAACGTTTGGCAACGTACTCCAACTTCCGTTATAGTTTCGCGTCTGCTTTTCTTAGGTTTTTTTTTATTTGCTTTTTCTGTGACCTGACCAAATGTGGCATTCTTTGTGCATGATCTAGTGAATGTCCATTTTAGGATTCAGTCTACTTTTCATGTAAAAGGAGTCTTTTTGCTAATCAGCCCTGAATATTCAGTTTGATTTCATTACTGTTGCTGTGACTGCGGCCAGAGTATCAATATATACGTATACATTTTAAACGGAAAGTAAGTTGTTTCATTTCCTCCCAGTGTACAAAGTATTTTTGTTGTTGTTTATCTTTTCATGTGCACGTTCTACATTTGCTTGAAAGCAAGCCTATGGGCTGCTATTTTTGAAATTTTCAAGTAGGCGTCTTGATCGCTTCCAAAAAGATTGCACTTGATCTTGAAATACTCTAGTTTCTTCACCCCTCCCCAATGGCAGTTCTCCAAAATGGAATATTGCCAGTTGAAAGTCTATCACAAAATTCACTGTATTTCAACATTCGCTTAGACTTCTATTTCATAAACTTTGTTCTGAGTGTTTACTATATTTTATATTTAATTAACATCTTGTCTTTCTTACTATTGTAGCGAAAAGGAATCATGTCCAGTCGTAAAACTAAAGGCAGAAGTACAACAAAGAGACGTGCTCAAAGAGCTACTTCGAATGTGTTTGCAATTTTTGACCAAGCCCAGATTCAAGAATTCAAGGAGGCATTTAATATGATTGACCAGAACAGAGATGGCTTCATTGACAAAGAAGATTTACATGATACGTTGGCCTCTCTAGGTATTTATTTTTCTGTATCTAACTTAAATGTTCCGAAGATTTATAATTATCATTATCATTTGAATGGTATAGATGTTTTAATTCATTCAAATTCCAAGTATTGCAATGTAAATTTTAAAAAGGAAAAATGGGGTTACATTTTAAAGTAATAATGATAAATGGGAAAAACAAAATACTATTTCAGTTCGCTGTACAACCATGCTCCTATGTATGTTATGTGTGTTATGTATTTATATATTCATATGCAGTGCAATCTGTAATGCAAACTTAACTAATGCCAGATCTTATGAAGTTAGAACTAGAGGAGTGATGTGAAGTTTATTCCAACGTTAGAGATGCACAAATATGCAGGTATACCGCAGACACGTGTTTCGAGGCTACAAGGAGCCTCTTTTTCAATGCAAGAGGTGTGAGCTTTAGGATGAAGAGTCATCCGATAAAAGCAACACTTTCGAACAAAAGACAATATAAATAGCAAGAACTGGATATTAACAAAACAAACAAGACAATGCTTAGAGCCGAAATTTATTACTCATATTCAATTCTCTTGTGAGAAAGAACAGGATAATTGCATTCCCTTTCTTGATGTTCTAGTTTCTCGTACAGAATTCGGTTTTGAAACTACCGTTTATCGCAAACCTTTTGCTGTCTCGTTACTTCCTCATCGACTTTCATCTCACCCTCCTAGTCAAAAATATGCTGCATTTAATTCTTTTGTTTACCGTGCTATTATTCTTTGTTCTTCACCGGAACTTCTTAATGCTGAACTCAACTATCTTAAAGCTGTGGCTATTGATAGAAACTATCCTCATACTTTGATTGATTCCATTTTTAAAAAACTTTCTAATAAATCCGAAACGAATATTGTTGAGAGAACTGTCATCAGAAAGAATTTGGTTGTTTTGCCATTCTTTCCCTCTGTGAGTTATCAGGTTGCTAAGATTCTCAAACGTTTCAATTTCCAAGTGGTATTCTCTCCTATGAATAAACTATGTTTCTCTTCTCTTAAAGATCCCATTCCTCCTCTTAACAGTTGTGGTATTTATAAAATTAATTGCATTTGTAATTTATCCTATATAGGACAGACGCGACGGGCTTTAAAATTCCGCTTAAAAGAACATCAGAATTATGTGAAAAAGCAGCAATTAAATAAGTCTAGTATTGCGCAACATTGTTGGGACAAGAATCATTCTTTCGATTTTAATTCCTTTCAAATTGTCCAAAAATGCCCCAACCCATCAGATCTTGATTTTTGGGAATCCTTCCACATTTTGAAAAACAGTTCTGACTTAGTTAACGATATAAATGCTATTCCTTATTTTTCTGCAGTTTGGCGTCCATTTGTATAAATTATAATTGTTAGCCTTTTGGCTTTTCGTGTTGCTAATCTTTACATTTCAATTTTTTGCTCATATTTTTTGATTAATTTAAAATTTTATTTCATTTTATTTCATTCTGTTTTCTTTCTGCTGTTTTTCGGTATATATTTTTTCCCTATTTGCAAATTTATTGCTAATTTATTCATAAGTGGTTTCATTTTTTGACAATGTGTATGATCTATGGGATCTTTTGGAAATTTATTTCTTAACGGTTTTTTCTTGATGGTTTCATGTAATAAATTTCGGCTCTAAGCATTGTCTTGTTTGTTTTGTTAATATCCAGTTCTTGCTATTTATATTGTCTTTTGTTCGAAAGTGTTGCTTTTATCGGATGACTCTTCATCCTAAAGCTCACACCTCTTGCATTGAAAAAGAGGCTCCTTGTAGCCTCGAAACACGTGTCTGCGGTATACCTGCATATTTGTGCATCTCTAACGTTGGAATAAACTTCACATCTATCGCACAAAGGTATTTATTTTCTTCATTTAGAGGAGTGATGTCAATGTTTTGATATCATCAATATTTTTGTTAAAACACTCAGTTAAAGCTTTATGCTTTGAAAAAAAAATTAAGATGTTGTGGTTTTTTGACCCGTTATTCTCCTGTGTGCCCTACTTTTGTTTTCTCTATTCATATTTTGAAAGTTCCATTCATTTGAAATGCAGGATTGCAAAAATTCTATGAGAATGGAATCGGTTAACAAATTCAAACATGACTTTTGACAGCTACAGAGATAACTTTGTTAACTTTCTTAAGTCTATATCAAAAATAGAAATAAAATTAAGAAGTAAATGGGTGCCCTTATGGCAGTGGCGTAACTGCTCGTTGGTTTCAGGGGGGGTAATATTCTAAGTCGTCACGAGGTTTAAAAAGCGAGCGGCGGGGGGGGGGGCAACCCCTTTTTACCCACACTTTGCATGTATGTATGTGTGTGTATATATATATATATATATATATATATATATATAATACGCACTTGAAAATGCGTACTTCCGAAGTTCGAAAAACCAGACAGCTTTTTAAAGAGTAAAGAAATATTACTGTAGAAAAATGGAAGGGGGTCCGGGGTTCGCCCCCGGAAATTTTCATAAATTGTACCTCTAAAAACTCCATTCTAGACTATCTTGGTGATGTTCGATCTCTTCCTCAGTCAGTAAAACACGATTGCCGGCCATTTTTAATAATGTGAAAGAAAATGATAGGATACAGAAATTCTTCCCAGCGATTTTTTCGAAATTTCAGTTCCAAAAACGCAATTTCAGACGAATTTCGATCATAATGGGAGGTTTAGAGGCCTACCTCCGGAAATTTTTGACATTTATTTCCTAAAAAAGACAATCCTTAATGGTTCTGGGAAGGGGAGGGGGGTGACAATGAAGTCTGTGACACAATGATATTCGCTGGAGAATCGTACTTTTTCATTCTAGAAGTTTTATATTTTTTCATTTCATTTTTGCATTTTTGGACCAACGTTTCGGGGGGGGGGGGTTGTCCCCAAAACACCCCTCATAGGTACGCCACTGCCTTATGGTAAAAGTGTGAGCGATAAAATAGATTTCAAAAGTACAAAATATGCAAAAAATCTGACTTCTGTTTTGAGGTTAGAAGGAACCTTTTTTTAATTCAACAAAATGAGCACACTTAAGAAACCAACAAGATGTAAACAAGAGACAGGTTTAAAGTAATATGATGCTGTCCTGCATAAACCACTATGCCAGAAATAAGCAAGATTCACCAACATGCTAGGAAATTTGAATTTTCCTACATGCCTGATAATTTGGAGGGGGGGGGGAGAAAGACAGGGCTCATTTTGCACCCAAAACAAAAATATTTTCTATCTCAGCTACAATTACAAGGCAAACTATGATAGGGACTCAATAAGTACAAGAACTGAATAGTTGGTAAATAGATTAAGCGAGTTTCCAAAATTTTGTCCTTGTCCATTTTTTCATTATATTTTATAATTGCACAAAGGATAAAACTAGCCTAAGAAAGAAAATTAAGAATGAATTAATTGTGAATCTTTTGTGCAGTATGATTTCTTAGAAATCCATAGCAATTGTTTACATACTCCAGTTAAGGAACTTTGGTTGACATGAATAACTTTATGTTTGCTTATAAGGGTTCTGAAGAAAATGACTCAGATTTGACCGACATAAAAAGTGTAGAAACTATATCTGAGGGAATTAATAAACTTGTTTATTATTATTACTATTCAGAAATAGAAATATTTGAATAAGAAGTGATGAATATGTATTTTTGCAAATGTACAGGTCAGTCGTTCACTCTACTCTACTTTCTCTACTTAACAGAAGTCAGTCTTCTGCTCTTTAGTCAGGGTCGTGGTAGCCCGATCGGTAAGGCATTGGTTTCATGACCTTAGGGAGTCGGGTTCGATCTCAGCCGATCAAAGATCCACCGTATTGATTAATGGTGGCTGGGAGACGTTAAAAAATTATCGAGGACACAAAGTCCACCAAGTGAAACGATACCTCCGGGGATGCTGGGCCAATGGTTTGCTCGACCCTTGGTTCGAATTTAAATAGAACAGAGCACCCTTTAGGGCCCTATCCCGGTTAAACTACGAGTTGTGGTAGGTACGGGGACCCTGGAGTGTGAAGTGAAGTGCTCCTTAGTCAAAGGAAACCCCTCGCAAAGCCTCCTTGATTCACAGCTTCATTTTTAAAGAATAGGGAATTTGATTGGAAGAAACCTACTTAAAAAAGAACAATGTATTTGGCAATAAAATTTGCTTTGAACATTTTTCATTTTTGGCAGTTCCTGCGAAAAAAAGTAGTATTTTTTTTATTAGCGTGTGACAAAGTGAAAAACAAAATATTTTTCTTATGAAAAATTTTCGATTTCATTTATAAAAATATTTTTTATCAAATGAATGAGTGAATAAATGAACACATTTCCATGCCCAAACCTTTTTGGCTACCAAATAAGTTCATAAAATACCTTCTTAACTGTATACTGATATTGCAACAAAATTCAATCAAAATCTTAATAGCAAAAAATTATTGATTACACTAGGTAAAAATCCAGCAGATGACTTTCTGGAAAGCATGATGAATGAAGCTCCTGGACCAATAAACTTCACTATGTTCTTGACTCTCTTTGGTGAAAGACTGCAAGGTACTGACCCAGAAGACGTCATAAGGAATGCTTTTGCCTGTTTTGATGAAGACAACAATGGCACATTGCATGAGGAGAAGCTCAGAGAGTTGTTGTCGACTATGGGAGAACGATTTACAGAAGAAGATGTAAGTATATAATTCACTGCTGAATACAGTGGCATTGGGATTTGAAAATCAGTGGGGGGACTCACACACTTGAGTTCAAAAAGTGAAGGGGGTATGAAACGAGGGTAAATTTTCATGTATATCTTCCCAAAAAATGTGTTTTGTTGGGGGGGGGGGGGGGGGGCTTTTTGGTTATTATAACAGAAAACAAAAAATCATAATATTTAAGCAATATTTTATTGGTGAAAACATTAGTATGATTTCGAGTTATAGGAATATAGAAGTAAAGTATTATTTTTGTTATACAAAACTGATTTTTTTGTATGTAAATAAATATGCAAAACCAAACTAAGACACAAATTACTACTGGTATTTTTAAAATATGAGAAGTAAGCATATAATGTAAAGTTTTTAAATAGAAAATACAAAAATTATTATCTTTAACTGGGTGTAAAAAATACTTACGTTGAGCATCTTTTTCTCTCATGGAAAAGTTTTTACTGATAGTTGAGCGTTTGATTAAAATGATCGCCACAGAGTTTCGAGATTCAATTAATTATGGTTTCTGTTTATGGATCTGCATTATCATTTATCTTTTGATGGGCACCTTATTGCTTCAATTATAATTAATGAGTTCTGCTCTTATTTTAAAATTTTGTTAAGGTCACAAATTTTCTGTTCTTAGCTTAAATGAAATTTAATATTTTTATCATTTAACATTCAAGTAATATATATAATTCAGTACTCAAGTTATCTTCAAAAATCGATAAATTTGGAGACTCATTCCTATGTGCATGTAAAATTTTATCTTTGTTTTCCTCATTCATTCTTAGTGCAAAAAATGTTTCACATTTTTTGCCATCATAATTAATAACTACGCCATGATATTTTCTTATATTTTATGTAAAAAATAATTCAAAAAATTGTGTTAATTTCTAAGATCTATTAGTGGTATTGAGAAAATGCAGTTACTTTTCAAAAAATCCATGAAAAATTTATGTAATGTCTAAACATGAAATTATTAGCCACCTCGTTATAAGTATTTTGTGCAAAACTACAATATAAATTAGTTCAAACCTTTAACTTACAATGAGATTTTTTTTTATATTTTAGTAGTTTCTGTCATGAAAATGTACTTGAAAAATCTTAATTTTGCTTAATTTTGACTTTGAGAATCGAGTATGAAACATGTCATTAAGTTTGGTTATCAGGACTGATGACTTTACATAAGTAGAATTGTTTGATGTAGTTGAATTATATGTATAAATTTTTATACATATATATTATAATTATTTGATGTATAGGGGAAATCCAAGCTAATAAGGGCTCAGACTCCAAAAGGTTTGGATTTACTAGGTGGCCATATTTCTTTTGTTATTAGATCAGTAGTGATTTGAAAATCTTTTTTTTTTTTTAAGTTAGTAACAAATCACTTTTATCCATGATAAAGCATGAGTGCTTAATCTGCCATCTATGTTAAAATGAAAGGAATAAATCTGTGATTATGTTAACACGATTCAGTTCATAACATCAACTAAAAATTTATAATAAAGTACGAAGCTGTATTATAAACTGTATTCAACTGTTTGCTAAAAGTAGCTGTCATTCTGTCATCAAAAGCAATTTGAAATTTGGCTTTTGATTCATAGTTATTAATTTATTCCTTTTATCAAATCTAATTTTTGGCTTTCACTTTACAAGTTGTTCAGACTATCCGGAATTTCGAATCTCTGGGGTTCAGATTTATGATGTTTCACTGTATGTGATTCAGATAGTATATAACAGATTAGCTTGCACAGAATTGAAAACACATTTTTAAAAAATCATATGACAAAAAAATTTGTATAAAAAATTTCTTCAGCCTTATTTTTTTAAATATATTCATTTACATATTTGCACTAAGCAACAACTACATTTTAAGAATTTTTATTACTATGCAAACATTTTGGTTTGTCGCCAACATTTGGCTAATAAAACTAAAAAATCTCATGATAGTATTCTGTGTATGAAAACCAGGGTTGGTATTTCGTCCACTTTTTTGTAAAAAGTCTGGGAGGGTGGAAAAAATTAGGCAAAGCTTGACAAATTGGACAATAGCATAAGTTCAGGTTTTCCCTATGTTTGATACATTCAGTTTGCTACAATGATCTAATCGATTATTGCATAATTTGATTCAGTATTTATTTTTAAAAAATCTTTTAGTAGAACTACAAAGATTGTATTTTAATCATAATCAAAAAAACAATAATAATAATAATAATAATAATAATTATCATAAAGTTATTTATACTTTTGTGCAACAATATCTAGGCTTTTTTTCTGTTAAATTAATTACAACAGTACATAATTTAACAACATAGCTTTTTAACATAAGTTGAATCATTGTATTATTATTAATTTGAAAAGAAACTTATTTTTATCATGGTAAAAATATTTTTACATAGATGTAATGAAACAAATTAATTAAAAGACAAATACTTTGTCACTAGTTAGTAGCAAAGGATTACGCCAAACCAGGAAAGTAAATTTATTGAATTTTGTAAATAGTATCATGCATTAAAAAAATGAACAAATACAAGAAAAACTGCTTAGGTAAAATAAGCTAAAGGTGCCTCTCCTCTGATTCCCAAAGTTCCAATTCAGTCAACAATTTGAAAAAACCTTCATGCTGAGTTCAGTTGGCTACTTCTCAGATTTGCATGTAAAAAATTTCTCTGGGTAGCACTTTCTGCTTGCAAGCTCAAGTTTTTTATTAATGAATAAAAAATGCAATTTAATGCATTTTGTAAAATAATAAACATTTGTATTGCATTCAATGAACTGTTTGGTTTAAAATTATTATAATTTATTAAAAAAAGGATTTCAATATTTAAAAATACATATATTTATATTTAAAAACACACATCATACCACAAGAAGTTTTTGTAAATGTCCAATTAGATATTAAACAATAGTGAAAACATAGTAAATTATACACTTGAATCTAACCCCCCCCCCCCCCCGAAAAAAAAAAAAAGCTCAGCTTTAAATTAATTTTTATTTCATAGCAAACTCAAGTTTATGTTAGTGTGATTTTCTTTATTGATGCCAATTTCTTATTTTGTTTTATGGTGTTTCATATTTGAGGCACATGCATTTCACATTTCTTTTTTTATATTTTAAAACAATTATACTTTTTTATGATTACTACTAAATGTATTAAAACTTAATGTTAGTATTATTCTGTTTTATAAACATGACATTATCATAAAAAGTAGGAAGTTTTAAATAAACTTAGCAATATTTCACATTTTGTTTATATACAACTGAATGTGTAATAATTTGATGTGATTTTTTTTTCAATGAGAATAATCAATATATTTATTTGCTATTGCTAAGTAATTCATTTTAAGTTACCAACAAAAGGCGACGAACTGGACTAATTGATATTTTTTCCACAGCAGTTTTTTCCTGGTTGGAAAAAATTAGATAATCTGACACATGAAATAAAACAATCAAAATACCTTTCAAGAAAAATTATCGCCTTCTTATTTATTATTTTCTTGTTCCTTCAAGTAAAAAACCACCTGCTGAGAAATAAGATCAACATATAGGTCCTTTTTTGGGGGGGGGGTGTTAAAATTTCTCTAAACACTTAGCATTTTATTTTCTCACGTATTTGTATATTTTCATTACCAATAAAACCTCACTTTGCTTTATTCTCATTTCTTGCAGATAGACGAAATGTATCGAGAAGCACCCATTGACAAGAATGGGATGTTTGACTACCTTGAATTTACACGAATACTGAAGCATGGTGCAAAAGATAAGGATGATGAATAATGGAATTTTTTCTCAGTATTAAAAGCTGAAGCATTTATTATTTGTATGCTGGTTTATGCCTCAAAAATACATATTTTATATTTAAAACCTATGCATTTACCATTTTTGCTGTTCTTTTTATTGTTGTTGAAAGTAGTATGCAATATTGAAATTTTGAAATGTTAGTTTTCTCTACGCTTTGAAATAAAAGTTTTTCTACAGTTGTTTTGTCTACATTTTCTTAAAATTAAATTCTGGTAAGTATTGTTTTGTGTGTATCTCTTTTCTTTAAATGTGTTTATGTTTGTTTATTCATTGTGAAATAATGGTACTAATTTAATGTCGCTTAAATTAATAGGACCAAGCTAAGTACCTCAGCATTAAATGACTTAAAGAGAAACTATTCAGATACTGCAGGAATTGAGAGCTTTGATCCCTTACCTGCAGTATCCCTTTGGCTCCAATAGAAAGCTCTAGAAAGGTTTCTATGCATGTTAGCAGAAAAATGTGAACTTTATTAGTAAGAGCTAAAATGTTAATTCTTAAAAGTAATTGTATGCATACAGAAAACGGGCATTTTGAAAGATTAAGCAAATCCTTAGCAGCAGAAAAATGTTTTCCTCTGCATATTTTGTTGACATTATTGTTTAAGAGTAATGTTTTACTATTTTGAATTGTATTTGCAGTTACAGGATTTTACATTTAAATATATATGTTTTGAAATTTAGTGTTCTTTTTACTATCTCATCAATAAGTTACAAATGAAACAGTTTTATTTGAAATAAAAGTAATTTTTAAGTAAATGACTTTAAGTACAACCATGTTTAGTATTAAATTTAAAATGGACCAGTAATGTTCATCTTGGCTGGTCCGAGGGACCAGTAGGCTCTTTTACTAATTTATAACCCTGCATATGTATCTTTCTTGGAGCTCGTTACTAAAAATGTGTATATGGGATCAGAAAACCAAGTTTAGTTACGAATCATGTTTTCAAGTTATAATGAAATCTGAAACGTAACTCAAAGGAATATTGTTCTTGAAATTCAATAATTTTTTGGTGATCTATAAAATATTTAATCAGTACACCACTTTACAAACGTTCACTTTCTGTCTGTGTGCCACAAAGTTTATAGCTGCAAACGGTGCTGTAGTGTTGTGGATAGGGGACACCCCCCCCCCCTCGAAATATTTATTATGGTAACTGTTTAATTGTAATAACTCAGCAAATCCCATATTTAGTTTTACTTTGGTGTTTTATAAATTATGTATACTATTCTTTTTTATTACTCCATCATGTAAGTTAAACATTATTGTTTCTGTTTCGTACTACCTAATATATAGGTTAGGATTACTCTTTCGAAGCTTTCTACTTTCTTTCATTGTTCTTCGATTTTTTTTAAATCGTCTTTTCAAAAAATGGATTGCTGAAGTTGGGTTATTTACTGGATGTTTTCAATTCAAACGCAGTTTAGTAGTGCTATCTACTTATATTAAAAACCTAGTATCTATCTTTCTTTCTTTCTTTCTAACTATCTATCTATGTCACGCTTCTTTCTCCTGAACGCCAATGAACTGAAAGTCGAACCAGGTACCGATAGATAGGTAATTTTTCAGGCTTCATTAGTTTCAGTTTATATAATTATACGATTTTAATTAGTGAAGATATCAATTAATAAGTAGTCAAGTTTAAAGCGATTAAGCCTAATAAATGATTAATTTTCCAAGACATTTCTTACCGTTGCCATTTTGAATAAAAACGTTAATTAAATTATTGAACTGCTTAAAATTCCAAGATATTTATTTCTTACCGTTGCCATTTTGAATTAAAACGTAAATTAAATTATTGAACTATTTAAAATTCCAAGATATTTATTTCTTTCCGTTGCGATTTTAAATTAAAACGTTAATTAAATTGAACTTTTTAAAATGAAAGAGTTATTTTTTTCCATTGTCATTTGGAATACATGTTATAACAAAGTTCTAACAATTGTTTTTATTCTAATTATTAATGACATATTTTTTCTCTGGTACCATTTTGAAAATGTTTTTTTAAATAAAATTGCAATTGCTGTTTTTAGAAGTGGCTTTTTTTGGCTGCGATCCAAATATTAAAAGAACTTTTTCGTTTAGAAATTTGCAATTAATTTTACAGGAAGAAAGCGGTTTGTAAATAATTATTTTTGGAAAGGAATTTTATTTGTTATTTAGGGAGAGTGCTAAGCATGCGCTACTTGACATCGTCTTTATTTTTGAGGAAGCGTGTGCAAATAATTCGATTGATTCTTCGATGCAGGAAAGCTTTTTAGCGAGCCGCTTTATCGGGGAGTAGTTTATTAAACTTTTCCTTGGTACTTTAAAGGCGAGCCGCCTTGGCGGCGAGTAGTTTATTGAAACTTTCCTCGCTACTGTAAAGGTGAGCCGCCTTGACGGCGAGTAAACTGTTTAAACTTTCCTCATTACTTTAAAGGCGAGCCGCCTTGGTGGCGAGTAGTTTTCTCAAACTGCCTTCACTACATTACAGCCCGTGCAACGCCGGGCCACGCAGCTAGTGTTATTTAAAATTTGTTCATTTAATTTCTGAAGGCAAAATGTCAATTCAACTTAATATATTAAATTGGTGGATGTGCTTTATACTAAATTACTATTTTATCAGGGTAGTGGGAACTTGGAACAGCTTACCAGAAGAGGCGGTAAAGAGCAATGGAGTAGATGGCTTTAAGAGGGCCATTGATCTTCATTGGGGTCTTTAATTTGACTAGGACCAGCCAAGTTGGGCCCAGAGCCTGCTGCTGGTCGCCACATTTGTATTTGTATAAGTATATTGTTGAGAAAGTTTAGGTAATTCAAAAACTAGCAATTTTTCCTATTGCGTTAAAAAAATAAAAATTGAATTATGTCAGAAAGTTTTGTAATAATGTACTAGAAAGCAGTACTTTGGAACAACTAATAGTAAAAAATATTTTAATTTTAATTAAAATGAGGGAATGAGTTTTTGTTTTTTTTCGTGATAAACATGTGAAAAAAAATTTATTGAAGGTTTTGTTAAAAAATAGCAAATATGCTTTCTCTGCGTTACCTTGAAATGAGCGAAACAGGCGCATAAATTTTTTCCCATCACCTTTTACCCAGATATAATAGTATTGTTTTAAATAGCTGCTTTTGCAAATTCCTTGATTTCTACAAGCAGACAGTACATAACCTTAAAACTATGCTTCGTGTTGATACCTTATTCGGCAGTGACATATCGTGGTATGAACCTAGGAAGATCTGGGCTTCTCCACTTATGTGATTTAATTTATTTTATTTAACAATAGAAATAAAAGCTGTGCCCGAGACTATCTCGGGCATGACAGTTAAAAGGTTATAAGAAATTTGTTACTGAATCAAAGTGCATTGATAGCAACCTTTAACAGTTGGAAATTGGGGGTGTTGGTGTGTGGTTGTGTGTTTCCTGAAGGTAAACAGTGAATTAACAGTTGCAGTTAGACATTTAGTCACTAATATATTTTGGAAAACTTTTATGTTTTTTTTTTTTCAAAATGCTTAATTATTTTAATTAGAATGATATCTTTTTAAACTTGAAAAGATGCTTTGAAATTCCCTTTTAAATTATTAATTGTGACTTCCACATGTCTTTCCCCATTTTTCAACTCAACTCTGCTTGGTTTTTTTTCCTGGGGGTGATACTTTTGGGGAGTGGGGATTGGCAACAAGGAGGATAAGGGGTGAGGAGAAGAAAAAGAAAGGGTGGTGTGCAAGGACAAAGAAGGACATGTGGCCAGTCTTGCCCATGAAAAGAGTGTGTGTTTGAGTGATAAAATTGAAGAAATAGTACAGAATTTGGAGGCTATTTCGTGAGCACAAGAGGATGTGCTGAAGTCTTTCCAGGAAATAGCTGCCAAAAGGGCAGATGTTCTTAGATGGAAAAAGGAGATCTACCAGAGATCAAAAAAGGTGTGCCTAGATGCCTGCAATGTGGACCCAGTAACTTATTATGGTGATTCATAGAACATTAATGAGGTAACAAGTTTTGTCTCTTACCTTGCCTCCCCAAAAAGAAAAATATTGTGGAACCCCTTTTATCCTAATGTGTAACCCCAACCTCATTGTAATTAACCATGCCAGAGTCGATTGATAGAAGCCACTGTGTACAAATAAATGTATAACCTTTTTTTAATCTGGCTTTGTTTTATTTGATGAGTTCCCTCACCACACTGGACGAACCTGTCCTAGTGAGATTACAAAAGTTGAACAGATATAGAACAAAAATGGTGCCGTGTGACCAGGATATCGTGGTGAGTGAGTTCATCAAATAATAGTATAAGTTGGTGGTAGAGTGACCATTATATGTGTAAATCTTTACTTTTATATTCATTTGTATAAATATTGTGTGATCATGTCTCAAAGTGAGAACCAAGTAAATGTAGTGCTTGAGTCCCAAGTAAATAATTCCCAAGTTCTCCAAAATCCGGGACTAATAGCACTACTACCTGATCTTAGTAAAAACAATGTAACGGATTTTTTTTCAAAACTTGACATTTTTAAAAACTTGGCAAAGTGGAATGAAGTTCATTTAATCAACATTGTGAAACTTAAGGCAGACGCTAATGTAAAATTGGTTCTAAACTCTAATGAGTCCTACCAATCCTTAACTGAGTATAATGAGTTAAAAAAAATTAATTAATCACTTTAAAATTGAAAAGACATGTGCTGATGAGCTGAATGAATTCACATCGGCATGTCAATATCAAAATGAAACAGTCCAGGATTTTGCCACTCGGTTAGAGAGCTTAGCTCTAAGATGCTTCAGAAAACAAGAAGGTGAGGACGTTGTGACGCCAAATTTTAAAAATAAATTAGTGTTAAATCAGTTTATAAATGGCTCTCGGAATGAAATAAAAACTGCGTTAATCATGCACAATCCCAAAAGTTTTGATCAGGCTAAAGAACAAGCAGTACTTGTAGAGAGATCGCTGAAATTGCAAAATTCTCATATTAATGCTGTTCAGGGGGCTGAGATGGGGGTTACACAAGCACTTGTGGAGCATACAACTAAGTATGTTCAAATTGTGGAGAGTCTAGGCAAGAAAATGGAAGAGTTAGAAAAGCAATTTCAGGAATTTTCAGTCGATAAAAGAAACGCTAAGCGCCAACAGCAATTTGGGCAATATGCCCCTGTTGATGCTGAAAGACAACGCCAACCACCAACTTATGTAAACAACTACCATCAGCAGCAAGCTCGAGGTGAGGGCAGATATTATCGTAAGCCAGTAGGTTCACGAGGACCCATTGTCTGTTTTCGGTGTAACCAAGAAGGACACATTGCTCGTTACTGTGGTCAACAGCAAAACTTTAGGCAGCATCAAGTTAGAAGTAGGGAACAGGATGGCAATCAGCAAAATTTAAACATGTAGTGGGGCCAAATGGTAAGGGACAGCCAGATTGGGAGAATACCCCATATGTCTTTGGATTTTTTGATAATATGATTTCGACCTTACCAATTATTGAAGTAGAATTGCATAATAATAGAACAAAAATCTTGCTAGATAGTGGCCCAGCAAGCAAAATTTCTTGCATCAACCTTGACAGATCTTGACATTGAACTGACAGCGTCAATATTGCACAATTTCGTACTGCATATAGATTGCATACAGATTTAAAAATCAATAATGCTATAACAACACGTGTGTAATATTACATACATCTTAACATATCAACACTGAAACGTGCTGTAAAATCAACATTGCACACATGTTGTCAGCATCAGGATTTTATAGAATTTGTTGAACTGGAGCACTGATTTCACGCTGCCGCCAGCAGCAATTTATTGATGCTTCAAAGGCAGAGCCCACCCTGACATTCGACTGACATAATAAGGCTGCATTCACCTTGACAGTCAACATTGAGGCAAGGAGAGTAACATAACATTCGCGCACAATAGGAGAGAAGCGCATGCGCGGATTTTACACCCGGCATTCCGATTTTTTCCTTCAATGCGAAGCGAGCGCTGCACGTGGGGACGTGGATACGATTTAGGCTTCTAGTCCGTTTGCATACTTAAGGAAAAAGACCCTCCGTGGGAAATTTGATGAGGAAATTGTGGGACCAATTTTAATGCATTCCTTATGGCCTATATAACTATGCCTCACCAGGTGTTTTTCTTGAATTCGTGTCAGACGGCCTGTATGACGTCATCAATCCAAGATGGCGGCTTCCCAGACAACACCAAATATCTCTAAGATATCCAAATAGGTCCATCATATATCCAGACGTCTCTTGGATTTACCACTCATCTGATAGATATCCAGGTACGTCTATATCA
>JAXGGA010020377.1:0-18392 GCA_038373865.1 Uloborus plumipes | reverse complement strand
TTAAAAAAAGTTTCCTAAAAGCATTTTTAGAAGGGCACTGTGGCCTAATGCTCGAATATTAATGTTCAACTTACCCCACCCTCTTTTTTATATTTTCAATCAGGGGTGGATACAAGGAGCGATCACCCCTCCCTTGAGGGACTCTCATCCAGTAAATTTTCAACATTGAAGCTCAGAAAACGTAATTTTAGACGAGTTATAGTGAGGTTGAATGAAAGAAATTTGGGCTTTCCCTCGAAAATGTTTCGAAATTGAAGTCCGAAACTTATGTGATCAACATTCACAAACCAGAATACATAGTAAAAAAGTAACAAAAATCAACCGCCCCTCCCTTGAAAAAGTTCTGGATCCGCCCTTGGAATCAGGTTTCTTTTCCAAACAAACTCTTCGCTCAAAAAGGAAAAACAAGATTCGAATGAGCCATTTGGTTCAGTTTCATTCAACTTCATTTTGCTAGACGAGGCGAAAGCAATGTCGGTGACTCATCATGTCGAGTCAGTGGCGTACCTTGGGATGGGCGGGAGTGGCACCAACCAGGGAAGCAGCAGAAAGAGGGCGGTAATTTGCCATGGTTATTTTGAAAAAATATGACTTTAAAATGAGTTATTTTTTAAGGATAAGCAAATAGGCCGATTACCGATTGCCGATTAATGTTCAAAATGATTTTTTTTAATATTACCAATTTCACCATCCCTTTTTACTTTCTTCTATATCTAATATATAGAAGAAAGTATTGGTTTCGTGAAAATTTTCGAATGTCGAATTTTGACGGATTTGCACGTTTTGAGGTGCGCTGAGTCCATTTCAACCATTTTTGGAAAATGTCTGTCTGTCTGTGTGTGTGTGAGTCTGTATGTGTGTGACCAGTTTTTGTGGCCGCGCTAGAGCAAAAACTACTGAATGAAATCGAACAAAAATTTTTGCACACATGTACCATCATGTGAACTGGTGCACCTGACTTTTTTTAGCGAATTCCTCCAAGGGGGGTGGAGGAATCGCACGTGTTCTGCGCGGGGGTGATTGCTATATCTCAGGAAGTAACCGGCGGAATCAAACGAAAATTAGTCCATAGGTAGACCCTACTGAGTTCAGGTGCTGATTCAATTTGTTTGTCAATATCTCCAAGGGGGGTGGAGCAATCGCACGTGTTCTGCGCGGGGGTGATTGCTATATCTCAGGAAGTAACTGGCGGAATCAAACGAAAATTGGTCCATAGGTAGACCCTACTGAGTACAGGTGCTGATTCAATTTGTTTGTCAATATCTTGAAGGGGGGTGGAGCAATCGCACGTGTTCTGCGCGGGGGTGACTGCTTGACTGCTATATCTCAGGAAGTAACCGACGGAATCAAACGAAAATTGGTCCATAGGTAGACCCTATTGAGTACAGGTGCTGATTCAATTTGTGTGTCAATATCTCAAAGGGGGGTGGAGCAATCAAAAGTGCTTATTTTGTCATTGCACCTACTGTATCTCGGGAAATATTGCTGCGATTTGAATGAAATTTGGAATAACACTAACCCAATATGGAAGCAAGCATCGATTAAATTTTGGCGCAAATCGCCCCAGGGGGAGGGTGGGGTGATTTTTGCGCTTAGTCAACAATGCGAAAAATTAATTCATTAAAAAATCGCTTTCACGCTATTTAATTATCAAAACAGCTGAAAACTTTCAATGATTTGAAATTTTTAACTGTTGCCAATTTCTTTTTACTAACAAATAAAATGTTTGCAATTTATCTAAACAAGGCTTTTGCAATGATTTCCAATTTCGCTCATTGATTCTGCATTTTCAGGGTTATTACGATAATTGGGAAATTGGAGCTGTCTCCAATTACTCGGGCTAAGGCCCCTATATAAACGAGCCGACGCATCAAGATTAACCCATTAATGCCTGACATTTTATTTTTCAACGATACTTTGTATACTGGTTACAAATAGTGTTTAATGGACAGGAAAAATAGTTAAAAAATTATCATGTAAAAAATAAATTTTTTATTTAAGAAAGAAAAATCGTCCCTAAAAAGGGACGCTAAGCACCAGAGGGTACATACTTTTGTACCAAAATTTTTTTTCTGCCTACGATGTAATATTGAAAGCGACAATTTATAAGAAGAAATAAAAGCAGCAATTAACATAAACTGGGAAGTAGATTCAGAGAACAAGGAAATATTGGTGTTGTTGAGTATGAAAGTCAGCAAAACATTTGTTCTGCAAACCTACGTATTGCATTTGCTGCATTCCGATAAGGTCTTTTACTTCAATGGGCACATCTTACCTGAGTCTTATTTAAAACAATATAACAACTAGCCCCATAATACCCAACTCAACTCTCTTGAGCTCAATGCATGTTGTACAGCAGCTTTTAAAATAAAAATGAAGAGCGGCTACCACCATTTTTTAGAGTGGATCAAAAACCGGTAGTTCCCGATATTTAATGCATGGGATCTTTTTCCCTATGCAACGTTTGTATTGAGCAACCATATATATTTGGTTCATCAATTTCAATTACTTTCTTTTCGCTGTTGGACAATCGCTTAGCCTTTACAATAGGATAAACTCCATGAAGATTCAATGCAATAGTTATGACATTGCTATTATTCCACCGAACCAACACCAACGTAATATTATTTTACCTGTCATCGACATTTATTCAAAACTTCCTCTCTTTTCTTTTTTGGACAACGTAACTTCAGTTCATGAGCATTTTTTAATCCGATTCTTGCACAAAACAAATAATCACGTAGGAGCGCAAGAGAAGTAAATAAATTCTCACAGTAGAGATCAAAATTGGCATGCTCAGGGAATTCTGAATTTAAATCTGCAATCCCCCCCCCCCTTTCCCAAACAACAGACACATATGCAATCCTTGAATTCTTCATCAAGGTGAAATGCTAAGCTTCTGAAACAGCTTAGGGCTTCTTTTAACAGTCAGACTAAACAATAATAAACACCTAAATGCATAATGGAAAAGTAATGAAATATAAGGAATAATTAGTGTTTTAAAGAATTACATTTTTGAAATAGCTTTCTTTCAAAATTTACCTTAAGTATTTTTTGTAATTAAAAAAAAGAAGAGAAAATGTTTAAGAACATTGTATAATTAAGTTTATATATATTAATTAATTTAATTTAATTAGATTTTGAAAATAAAATAAGTTTTAAAAATGACAATTATTATCTGTTTTTCAGTCTAAAAACATTTACTAACTTCTTTGATATAAATTATAGATTCTAAGCAAGAAATCAGCAACGGTTAAACAATGCAGCCTTTGGTGCCTAGCGTCCCTTTTTAGGGACGTTCTTAAATTGCTATAAAATCCTAAAAAAAATTAAAATTTACAAAATTGCAAAAAAAGGTAAACTAAAACATCGATCAAAGTAGCACATATATCAAACACAGATAGATTTACTTGTTAATAACTTTAAAAACTTAGTTTTTTGTTCTTGAGATTGCGAACGATGTAATTTTTGATAAAGATCATAATCAAATGGCCACAGATCACACTTTACAGCGGTTATGTGCTGAAATCTGTTAATACAGAATTGAAGCAATACCAAAGTAATAATTGAACACAATTATTTGGTTGAAATGTTCATTTTTGGAAAATTCAGACACACTTTTCGGACCGTCCCTAAAAAGGGACGCTAGGCATTAATGGGTTAAGTTTCACCACTTTGGATCCAGCTCGTGTTATGTCTTCTCTGGTGGTTGATGAATGGTTGTCTTTTCTGGCAAGTTATCGCGTTTTAACAAATTTTCAATGAGAGCAATTATTAGCGACACGTGAATTTGGCATAGCTTGGCACTGTCTGAAATTTTTCTCTGGAAACCCTAATGAAAAAGTGAAAGTAAAAGTAATGAATTGGATCCAAAGTGGTCGAACTTAAGCTTGATGCGTCGGCCTGTATATATAGCGGCTCTAACTCGGGCGAGTACGTATTTTATTTTGTAACCGGAATTCATAAGATAGATATAGAAGAAAGTTTCGTGACGGCCACGACAGCTAGTTTTTTTCTTCCTTTTCGATTCAGAAATTAGATGGAGTTACTAATTCATTTCAGAGAGAAGGTTTATTTATTTATTTATTTTCATTTTCTTAATTTTCCCCAAAACAATTTTAAAATTTTATCAAGTTTCTTTGAATTCATTTTCAAAAATTGTTAAAAATAGGTGGTATTGTAAAAAAAAAGGTGGCTGTGGTGAGCACTCTAATTTAAGAGAGTTTTTAATAAAAATTAATTTTTTCAGTTATAAGTAACCATTTAATTCAAGACTTCCATTCTTTGAAAATTGGAGGATATCTAAAAGCACTATGCGAACAGGGACGTCATTTCAAGTTTTTCTAGGGGGGGGGGCAAAGGGTAAAAACACAATACAATTTCACCAGAAAACAACAAAAACCACGCCCACTTATATATAAACACATTGATTTCTCAAAGTCAGGGGGGGGGGCGATTGACCCCCCTGCCCCCCTAAATGACGGGCCTGTATGTGAAGGAGAAAAGTATCGACTCATGAAAAATGCTGAAACATTGTCTGTATGTTTATATTTATTCCAACTATGAAAATTAATTTTTTTAGCATTTGTATTAATTGAGAGGATCATTTTTTTTTTCATTCATTGAATTTTTTGTGAATTATTAATGACATCTGCTTGTGCAACCAGGCATGAAAAATAACATTTTAATGATTGGAATGCCATTTCTGAGTCAGGCCGAGAAAATTTTCTCTTTACAGCCGCGTATATCATTCCGTAAAATCAGGAGTTTTTTTCGTTAAATTAACCCCTCCCCCCCTCCTGCCAACAAAAATTTAAATTCGGGGCATCTCTAACCGACCGAGAGCATTGTCATTTCAAAATTAACTCCACTGATAATGCAATGCACCGCCAAATCGGTTATTCCACCCAAGGACTGCAACTCCGTGCTTATTGGCACTTGTCAGACTGGAATAGGGAGTAACCGAGTGGGAGGCAGAAATCCTCTTATTGAAACAAAGAGAGCCAAAAAAACTGTTAGCTAATGTAAAATTAGAACTCCAGCGAAAGACTGCACAGTGGCAGGGGTGCTCACAGGGGGGGGGGGGATTATGGCGCAAGTTGCGCCATCAAAATTGGGGGGGGGGATTTTTTATGACTAATTTATTTATTTATTTTAATTATTTATTAAGTTATTTTTTAAATTAAATTATTTACTGATTTTTTTAATGTAAATTATTCATTAATTTATTTTTTCAATTTAAATTATTTCTTTATTATTTATTTATTTATTTATTTTTTGTGTGCGTGTGTGTGTGCTTGGAATGTCTGGAAGGGATAAAAAGCTATTCTATTCTGCGCATTATTCGTAGTTTAAAAAAATTTATAATTTAAAAAAAATAATAATTAAAAAAATACATTAAAAAAAATAAATAATATTTAAAAAGGAATAAATAATTAAAAATAAATAAATGATATTTAAAAAAATTCATAAAGTAAAAAAGGGAGACAAAAATAAAGAGCACAATTGGGTTGGGAAAAATTGGGGGGGGGGGGGGGGGGAATTTGCTCCGTTGAGCTTGGGGGGATGGGCACCCCTGTACACACATAAACAATGTTGCAACATTTTTAATGTTTGATACTTCTCTTCTTAGGTACTGTTTTTAGACAACCTCCAATTTTCACGAAGAATAAAAGTCTTCAATTAAATGACTACCAATATAATTGATTTTTTTTTTTTTTTGATTAAAAGCACTCCTAAATTAATGAGCTTTTATTTTTTTTTTAATTTTCGTGTCCAGTTACAAAAATTAACAATGTGTAATTATGTTGCTTAATTTCATTAATAATTACACGTAAACTGGTTCAAAGAAGTAGGATTAAAATTTTAAAATTAATTTTTGAAAATTAGGGAAAAAAATAAATCTTCGCTCAGAGAAATAAATTAGCTACTATTCCTAAAATCGGAATTGTAAAAGAAGGAAAGAAGACTGCTAAAAATAATTATCCTGATCATTCGGCCGATTATCAACAGTCCATTAATTCGTAATCGATCAATTCGTATAACTGTGCATCCCTAGTTTCTAGTGCGTAACGTGAAACTTTTGTACAAGACGAAGACGGTGCATAGCAAGCATGATTCCAAATTTCGTCTTACTTCAAAAATTGAGCGAGTGGTTTTCTCACTAAACTGCTTTTTTGCCACGCCCTCTTTTAAATTACTTTCTGATTTCTGTCGGCTTAGGGTTCACCGAACTTTATACATAGAGGAGCGAAATAGGTGCAAAACGTGGGTACAGGGGTGCCTATTCCCCCCAAAATTTTTCCCAACCCTATTTTGTGCTCTTTATTTTTGTCCCTCTTTTTTACTTTATTTATTTTTTTAAACATCAATTATTTATTTTTAATTATTTTTTTAAATATTATTTATTTGTTTTTTTAAATGTATTTTTTTAATTATTTTTTTTTAATTATTATTTTTTTTTTAAAGTACGAATAATGCGCAGAATGGAATCGCCTTTTATCCCTTCCGGACATTCCAAGCACACACACACGCACACAAAAAATAATAAATAAAAAAATAACAAAGAAATAATTTAAATAAAAAAAATTAATTAATAAATAATTTACATTAAAAAAAATCAGTAAATAATTTAATTTAAAAAATAAATTTATAAATAATTTAAATAAATAAATAAATTTGTTATAAAAAAATCCCCTCAAAAATTTTTTGAAAATTTATTGGTGAGAGGGGCTAACTTAGGCTTAAGTCCCCCCCCCCCCCCCGAATTAAATCGTCAATATCTTTTTTTTGGTTTAGGGTCCAAAATTAAAATTTGGGTGCAAATCGGTACGCAATAAGTGCATAACGTGGGTGTATGAAGGAAATGCTGTAGTTAAAAATTTATAGGGGAGAAGGTTAATTTGGACTTCAGTTGCCCCTCCCCCCTCCCCGAATTAAATAGCGAATAACTTTTTTTGTTTAGGGTGCAAAACGTGAAACTTGGGTACAAAACGGTGCAAAATTGGCGCATAACGTGGTAAAATGAAAAAAAATTACTGTAGTTAAAGATTTACAAGTGAGGGGGGGGGCTGCCTTAAGCTTTAGCTCCCCCCCCCCCCCCCGCATGTCCAAATTAAGTCGCTAATAACTTTTTTTGGTTTAAAGTACAAAACGTGAAATTTGAGTGCAAAAGACGGGTGAAAAAAAAAAAACTGCATGACGCGGATCATTCGAATTTTCACAGTATTTAAAAGTGCATTTTTTGTACTAAACCGCTTTTTGCCAAGTGCCCTTTAAAAATCCTTTTTAATTTTGTTGTGTTTATAGGGTTCAAGTTGTCAAACTTTGCGGGTATGAGAGGTGCAAATTGTGCATAACGTGGGTGAATGAAAAAATTACAGCATTTCAAAATTTACAAGTGGGGGGGGGGCTAACTTAAGCTTATGTCCCCCGCTCTCCCCCGAATTCAATCGCTTATACATTTTTTTTTTTTTGGTTTAGGGTGTAAAACTTGAAACTTGGGTGCAAAACTGTGCAACATAGTTGCATAACGTGGGTATAGGAAAAAATTACCGTAGGAAGGTGGAGCGGGCTGGGCAAATTTAAGCTTGAAAGTTACGAATTAACTCTAAACAACTTTTATTGGTTCAGGGTGCAAAACGGAAAAAATAAATGCATAACGAAGACTATTTTGGTTTTGAAATTTACTTCAGTATTTTGCGAACTTAATTAACCTAACAGCATCCACCAAGGAGTAATTTTCCCGCTAATCAGGTACGACCACGAAGACTTTGGCTGCTGCGTTACCGTAATGATAAGGCAAAGAATACTCCCACTTAGCTGAAGCTAGAGTTTTATATGAATAGGACTCTAGCTGAAGCTACTAAACACAGTAATAAGGAATTCCATCGGTTTCCTGACACACATTAATGAAAATAACAACAACAAAAATAGTTGCTTTTCCAGACGAAAGATGAATATTTTATTTGAAAAATAATAATTTTTTCATTCCCAGTATGCGGAGTTAGACTGATAAAATCAGCAAAAGCTTTTGTCGGATGTCTGTGAATTCATAAGTTCACATTTTTGCATTAAAAAAGCGCCCATAGCAACGACGAAACACGTGTCTGCAGTATTCCTGAATATTAGTGCTTTTCAACGTTGTATTATATTATATGCTGTTGCTGTTACTATGAAAAGATTTGATATCCATATTTGACATCCATTGAAAAGTCAACAAATCCGGTACAAAGCGACTACAAAATGTAGTCAAGTAACGTTTTCTAAACGTAACAAAGAAACGTCGGGTGTGAAGTGTCAAGTTGGCACATTTTACCTTGTAATCGTGTCATCTAGAGCAGTGAAAATCAAATTTGAAAACCAAAATTTGACTTGTAGTTCTAAATCTATATGATTTTATATTCATTGTTTGAAACGATGCTTGAGTGTGGATCTATGGTAAAAAAATTCCCAACTTTGTGCATTATCACTGTAACTGTCAGGCTTAACTGTTATACCAAGTTTTGTGCAGGTTTATATTTGCGGCGTCTCTTCATGTTAGAATATCGTGGTTGTGTATTTATTTAGCATATTTAAAAGCGGGCAGAACAAACGTAATAACATGAATGAATTGCTAACCACGTTGTTTCAACCGGACGTGCCTCTCAAATGTAGAATATCATACTTACATTCATCTTTGATTGGTCATACCTTCCGCGCGGTAAGTATTTGTTGATGAATCGAAATTGTTCAAATCATGTATTATTTCATTGACTCTTGCCGTTCTGACGTACGAGTGCGCTTTTTTTTATTGTTCAAATGTTTTGTGCTGCTGATTTGCTCTTGATTGTTAAAATTTTGGGTACCTTTGTTATGAAAATTGGTTTTTTATTTGATTTGAAGTTAGATGTTTTGAGAAAGATCTGGATGGTTGAGATTCTTGGCAATTTTTCGACTGTAGCTTTATTTTTAATTTTATTTATTTGTACATTTATTTTTTTCAAGCTAAGACAAAGCATTATGTATTTCAGGATATTGCTAAACTGAAATGATAGCTACCAAAAACTTGGCGACCACCACTAAATCCAGGGTTGCCACATGCTACTTAAATCCTACTTTTTTTTTTTGGTATTAGGTGACTTTGGAAACTTTTTGAAGCAAAAAGTGACTATCTATTTTTACTAAGGTTATGTTTTTGGACATTTTTCTTAGCCAATGTGAGCTATTGTTTTAAAATACTTGAGTTTTTTATGCTCTCTTTTTTAATAATGTACTGTAAAACTCTTTGTTATTATTACTATTATAACTACTGCTGATTTTTATTTCACCATCTTTTCTTAAGTATAATAATAACTTTTCCTTTTCTTCTATTATTGGCTGATCGACTCCATTGCATTTAAATGGTACATGAGGATTGGTCTGAATATAGGGAAAATCATTTCTCTACTTTTGTTACTATTCATTAAAGTTGATTTGCTTATTAATATTCAAGTTTCTTATTTTGACAGTTGAGACAAGGGGGTGGGGGTGACCTAGAATGCTACAGTATTGTCAGAAAATAATAAAAAATAATATTCAGCATAATATATGGGCAAAGTTGAACTATCTTTAATAATGCCTAGTTTTTTCTTTTTTCCCAAAGACCCTTCAAAGGGCTCGATTTTACGTTTAAGGTGCTTGTGCATACATTTTGCTTATACTTTGTACTGTACAAAAACTTAAAATACTCAAGTTTTTTTTAGATCAAAAAAACTACATATAGAATGTCAAAATTTCCTTAAAAAAATTTATTGATTTAAAGCTAGAAGAATCTTTAAATTTCTGAATCAAAAATTAAATCCGGAGATTCAAACTGTCTTGATTTGTGCAAGACGTTCTCACTCTTTTGTATCTCTCCTCTCATTAAAAAAAATCTCCGTAATTTTCTTGTTTTTTAAAAATTTGGTTTAAGATTTTGATACTTGGATAATAGTTTTAGTGATTTATCTTATTGATCATTTGTTTTGCTGTGTTATACTCAGTGGTTGGAAAAACTACATATTTTTCGTAGCGAACTACAACTACAACTACTTTCTTATAAATGTAGTTAACTACAGCTACAACTACATTTTTTTTAATGTAGCGCGCTACACTATTGAAATGTAGTTGCTACTTCGCTACTTTTAAAAAAATAAATAAATAAAAAGAATACACCGTTTGAGGATTGAGCTAAAAAATTCGAAATGTGGTTTAGATTAAGGTAGATTGGGGGGAGATGCCGTTTTGGCGAAGATGCCATATCATGTGTTTCACCCACAAGCATTAAAAAAAACAGCTTGTTTATTTTTTTTTTTTTTTTTAGTTTTTTTGCACCAATTTGTCCTTTTAAGCCTTTTTTTTTTTACAGTTTTTACGAATATTTGCGTCAGGAAAGGATTCAACAGCTGACAGGTTGAAAAACTTAAACTTTCAAAAATTTAATAATTTCATGAGCACATAGTTAATTTAGGAAATGCTATAAATTTATCTAACATTCATTATTTTCTCTGCCAAGCTCCATTCAATGCGAATATTGGTGAATATGAAAAGTACGATGCCAACCTAATCAATGATTTGCACCGGCCAGATTCGACCTTGTATCTTTCTTTCCTTCTTTTTTTTTCTTTTTTATTTTTAAGGAAAAATTTAAAAGTAGTTTCCAGAAATCGCTACAAACTACTATTTTTTTTTGTATCTCGCTACTCACTACTCTACTTTTTTCAAAAAGTAGTGCACTACACTACAAACTACTAAAAAATGTAGCTTCTACAGTAGTTTCGCTACTTGTAGCCAAACCCAGATAATATAGACGAACTCACGAACGCCGTTCGCAGAAAACTTTCGAAGTTTGCTGAAAATTTTTGCATTTTGTTAAAAAAGTTATAAATTTAGGAAGTTTTCTATCTGAAATATGTCTTGATTTTGTTCATTGTGGGGCAGTAGCTTGTTACATACGAAACTGACACATTCGTTAATCATGACGGATTGACAACCAACCTCATGGTAGAACCTGCACTTCATACAACTTGATATTTTTGTTGTTGGTAGCACTTTAGGATTCAGAAGACCCCTTTTTTTTGCAGAAAATTTTAAAGAAAATATTTAAGTTTGCAGACAGTTTTACATTTTATCTAAGTCTGCTTGTAGCGCGCTACTTCCGACCACTGGTTATACCGTGAGTTGATGGGATTTGAGACTCTCTTCTCATCTACAGTAACTCTCCAATACGGACACCTAAGGGGACCTAAATATTGTCCGGTTTAAAGGGGTGTCCGCTTAAGGGAGGGACAAGAAAAGTGAATAAGAATTTAGTTTCTAAATAATTTAATTATTACAGAGCAGTTAACTACACATATTAAAAGAAAACTTATTCTCTGATCAAGAGCTATATCTTTGTAATTACAGTAAAATAATGAAATGGAATAAAAATATTTTTGAAAAAAAAAATTGAACCGACTTCGCAACTTCACTCGGAAAGTGCTCTAAAAAGTAAAAAATAATTTTATTCTTTGAACACCATCGACACTACGTTTAAACATAAGTTTTGAAGTCGGCGCAAAAACACTATATAGAATCATACGAAACTATAATTTAACTATATATATAAATTGCAATGAATCCAGGTTCTTTAATCGCATTCGCATACACTACATTGACAACCACATATTTATGTACTGGTACAAATATTTAGCTCTTAATTTTCAATGGTTTCTCTGAAAAATGTTGGCAAAATGTAGTTAAACATCATCTCACCTATAGTTTTTTGCACCGACTTCAAAACTTATGTTTAAACGTAATGTCGATGGTGTTCAAAGAATAAAATTATTTTTTACTTTTTAGAGCACTTTCCGAGTGAAGTTCCGAAGTCGGTTAAGTGCAGAAAGATTTTTGTGGTTGGGAAAAAAGACTTAAAGAATAAGTATAAATTAAACATCCAGCAGTAAAACCATTCTGAAAAAAAGTCTTAACAGGTTATTCTTCTGCTTGGAATAAACGAGCTGGCAGTGTATTGCATGTTTCTGCCTTAGCCCTTGATGGGGGGCTTTGCTTACTGTTTTATACCCGAGCCTTGCCTCAAAACTTTCGAGTTGTACCGTACCAAGTGTGGTTGCTCGCTGGTATTCTAATTTTCTCATTAGCTACCAGTTTTTGTTGGCTCTATAGTCTATAAGAGGATTTTTGCCTCCAGCTCGTTTAATTCCTATTCCATGATGATGAGTGCATAATAAGCAGGAAACTGCAGTCCATGGTTGCAATAAATAAGCTGGCGGCTATTGCATATGTCAGTGAGTAACTGCCTCTAAGCAAGGGCTAAGGCAGGAACATGCAATATACTGCCAACTCGTTCATTTCGATCTGTGACTGCAGTTTCGGGTTTGTTATGCCCTCATCAGCACGGAATACGAAAGTGAACGAGTTGGAGGCAAAATCCTCTTATAGAGCAAAGAGAGCCGAAAAAAACTGGTAGCTAATGTAAAATTAGAATACCAGCGAGCGACCACGCATGGGAACGGTACAACTCGTAGATTTTGAGGCAGAGCTCAGGCCGAGAAAGCCCGATCTCTGCCTTAAATTCGGCTACTAGGCCAAAGTGCTGCTCGGTAAGCCTCTAACTCAAAGATTAATTTGTGAAAGTAATTTTAAACTGCATCCAATTTCGTCTTTAAAGGACATTTGTTTTGTGGATTTCATATCTTTTTTTATTGCCAGTGTTTTTTTAAATATTATTGGACACTATAATTTATTTAAAACAGTACTTATGTTCGTTTGCACGTCTAAAAACTTATTTCAGCATCATTGTGATGTTTAGATTTTAATTCTAATTTTTTATTTTCAAGTGTTATTTATTGTTTCAGGAGCCTGACCATCTTAAAGCATTGGTCACGAAAATTACTGAACTTATAGTTTCAGAGAAAACACGGTAAGTTATATTGCTGTTTTGCTAATATTTTGTAGCTACTTGAACAAATCTGATGGATCCATCTCTGCGACTTTGACTCCTAAAAAGCATTGCCAAGTATCAGTAGCGCATCAAGGAATCACGTTCGGGCTGGGTTTTTTGGTCATAACCGTAGTCATATGTATCATATTAGGTTTGTCACTTTGTGTTAAATCTTAGGGTTCTTAACTCCTAATTGTGCTGTTGCTAAGGATGGAATATGTGACATATATCCGATTCTAGTCGGTAAACCTGATCCGTGTGGACCGTTGTTTTGTCTAATGTGATAAATAGATAAAACATGAGAAGCGACAATGTCACTACTTTGAAAAGAATAAAAAATTTGAAATTTTATATTAAAATGGCCACAGACCTGGAAAATATGAAATTATCAGGAATTTAGGAAAAATCAGGAAATTTGGGAACAAATTAGGGAAAATTAAATTAAAGCTGTTTTTTTAAACATTGGTTTGCAGCATTTTTGACCTGTTCCTATTAAATATTGCCCTGTTTTGATAAATAGGTAAATTCTAATGTTTTTCAATCAAAAACTTGCTGCAAAGGAGACAGACCCACAAGTACTGACGGATGCATCAATTTAGCAGTATGCCTATAAGAAAATGCTGCTCTTGCAAAGAGCATCAGCCCTAAATTTTTCAATACTGGAGTATTAAATGCTATTACATCTTTCATAATCTTCAGATATCTTGGGGAGTTTCAAGAAATTTTTTTCAAAACTGTCCAGAATTATTTGCACACCAAGTTGTAAAAACATAATTGCTAGCAATTTTTGAAACATGGAGAGTTAACGGGGAGGAAAGAGATTGCTTCCCTGTAATGTTTTGAAAGAAGCTCAACTCCTATAGAGTTCAAGCTGGTTTTAGTATGGAAGAACTAGCATGAGAGCAATGACTTTTTTGACTAAATTACGAAACTGCAGTGTTAAAAAAAAATTTAAGCAGTCTTTGGTGAACGTAGGGGAAGGTTTTTGACTGTTATACCATAAAAGTTCTTTAAATCTGAAGCATTAAAACTGGATTTTATGCTATTTTTGGATGATTTAAAGAGAGAGCGGATCAGGTACTTTCTGCAGAGAAATGTTTGAAACTGAAGGTCTTAAAACTTTTAGTATTTTGTGATGTGAAAGAGGAAGAGTGCTTAGGAAATAGGAAAAGTCTTAAAATGGAATGGTGAATTTATAGGAAGGAGTTCAGAGGTACTTTCTTTAATTTTTTTTAGTACTGAGATTGTATGTTAAGAATATGTTAGTACTGAGAGATGTATATTAAGAATTCTGTTATAATCTATCCTTGGGTGAATTAAAGAGAGGGGTGGCTCGCTTAAAAATTTTTCAATTACTGAAGTGCTAAATCTTTTAGAAAGTCTTAGTCAAGGTAAAGGAAGGAGAGGGTCTTTATAGAAAAAATCCAGAAGTTTTAAAGACTCAGCTGTGAGACCAGAGTTCAGGTGTTGTACTGGAATTTTTTAAAGAGATTTGTTCAAACTGTTTTGTAAGTTATCTCTTGGTAACTTAAGAGGGGAAGAGGGTATTCGTTGGATGTCTCCTAAATTTTTTTTGAAATTCCTAGTCAAAATTTTATGTTTTTTTTTTTGGTGTCGATATGGGGTTGGGTGCTCTTTCTGAAAAAAAAAAAAAATATGAAACTAGATCATTAAAAACCCAAATGTAAACCATCTTCTAAACAACATAGAGGAAAGCATTGAGGAGCTCTCCCCCTTGAAAAATTTTTGAAGCTGAACTATTGAGAACTTTGCTTTAGGCTATCTTGGTGTGAGTTAAGAGAGGAAAATTTTGAGAGTTTTACACACAAAAACTTCAGAATTGTATAAAACTTTTCGCTGTGTTTGCTAATATAAATATATGAGAGAGGTGAAGCTGTTTAGATAAAAATCTGAATTTGGAGGCTTAAAAACGCTGATGTAGGTCATTTTTAGACATAGTAGAAGAATTGGAGGATTCTCTCCAGGGTTGGGTTTTTTACGTCAAAAACCAGTTTTCAACATGACATGTTGAAAACCTGTCAAAAACCTGTCTAAACTGAGATTTTTTATAAACATATAAGGTTTCTTATCCTGAAAAATATTAAATAAAAATTTATACATCTTTTCAATCAAGTTTAATAAACACTAAATTAATAAATTTAATGAAAATTATTTCTCATTATTTTAAACTAACTTGTTGCGTGGAAAAGTTAATAAAACTAAATCGCTTTAAGTAGTTTTTTAAATGTTATAACTATTAGTTATTATCGATCAGTTAATAAAATAATATAAAAGTAATTCTATTCTTTAATTACTGTTATGTCATTAAAGTTTAAAATCCAGTTTTTAAAGTAGTTTTGTTTAAATGTTTTAATAACTATTAATTAGCTATTTTATCAATCTAAAAATCTTTACATCAGAATTTAAAGTGATTTTTTTTCCTTTGAGTAAAAGCAAAACTAAATTAATTAGTACTCAGTGTACAAATCTGGGGGGGGGGGGGGGGCTCGGAAGTAAATAATGGTATCTGACAAATTCTAAAAATCGGACTATTTCAAATTAAAATAAAAAAAAAATCACTTGTAAAAATTTATTAAGTATGCTCAAGACACACAGCACTTAATTAATGTACCGACTTCATTTTAAAAAAAAGACCTGTTACAGTAATTTCTCGAAGCAATAAAGCCTTATTCAAAAGCCATATGTTTGATTTTTTTAAATGCTAGTTACCATTATTTACTCCCGAGCCCTTCAATTACGTTTAGGATTGCTTATTACACTTTATTTTAATAACCTAAAACTCCAAAAGTTTACTTCAGTGTCTGAAATCAGAAATTGTAAAATTCATTTGAAAAGGTATTTTGATTATCAATATCAAATTTAAACATGTTTTGGACAAATTTAGGTTTTTGACAATCATGTCAAAAACCATGTCAAAAAGGGGTTTTTGACATGACGATAAAAATCACGGTTAAAACCGATAAAACCTCCGACTGTCAAAAACTTGCCAACCCTGATTCTCTCTCTGAATGTGTTTCAAAATTGACGATTTGAATGTCATTGCGGTGATGACCCCTGAAACACTTCTAAAGCAGATGTAAAATGCGCTATTTAATGGTTTTCCTTGGGTGATTTAAGGGGAAAGATTTGAGGTTCTCTGCCCTAAATAATTTATTTTTAAATCAGTCTTTAAACTCTTAGGATTTGTGTCGTGAAAAAAGTTTCAGACTTATGCAAATTTAGTTAGTCAGTTGTGTGTAGACTGTAAACACAAATAAATACAAAATAACCCCCAGGCCCTTCCTGCTGAATGTGGCATTCATTAAAATACTGTAGTCTGTTCTATGTCAGACCTTTCACCACTTTGAAGCAAGTGACTCTGAGAATATTTTTAATTCTTTGGTGTGCAGGGAAATTAAAGCATCTAACAGCTTGCATTATCAAAATTAGTGTTTTCATGTGGGTTATTGAACATAAAAAACTTCTTAATCAATAAAAGCATTAGGGTGAATTGTAAATTTCTGAATCTGTAATTTTGTGCCTGAAATATTAAGATTTTCAATTTTTCCCGAGTAAAAATAAATCTTTCGTAAAAATGGAAAAATATAACTTTCCCACCAAGAATATCCATGTTTTTTTCCCCTCTGTTCTTATGTTTAGGCGTTTCGCATCAGTTTCCTTTCAGTGTTTGTTTGTCGTTTTAATAACTGTGTTGTTGTTGTTAAATCTTTAAGTATTTTTCAACTAAATATAAGAATTTATTAAAATATAATCTAAAAATCTTTTTTCATCTAGATGTGAAGGATTAGTATTACTTGAAATTGCTTTACAGCAATGTCCAATTTTGTATGCAGATGCCAAGTGGAGTTCAGTACTGTTATCAGTTTTGCAGGTATTCTTATTGAAATTTTTTTTTTAATTTAACTTAAAACTTTAAAAAAAAAGTGTCAAAAATATTACAAGAAATATTAATAAATAATTTTTATCCAATTGCAGCAGTTTCAAAGCAACATACTTCTTTCATGATGTTTTGCTTTGTATGTCCCACAGTTAGTTCAATTTTTGATCCTTCTATAAAGTATATCCGTGTGGCAGGCAACAACATTCAAGAAATTATTTTGAAACAAAAAGTAATAAACTTTTTTGTAAGTAGAATTTGGCACCAAAGATTTGTCATTTGTAAATAAAGTTTTATTAAAGTATTCAGCCGAACCAAATATTCGGTTTGCTTGCCAAATACAGGACTCATTTTCATCCTTCTCCTTTTCTTACTTAAGTAGGAAACGTCCTACTTTTCCTACTTTTTAGTTTTTTCCTTCAAAACACGTCAAAATTTAACTTGATTTTAAGAAGTATGCTCTCAGAAAATGAAAATTTGACCTGTTATAAAGGAATGATATTTTGTCAATGTCCAGTTCTTTAAGAATATTTCACCTCACTTCACACTACAGGGCCTCTCGTACCTACCACATCTTGTGGTTTAACCAGGATGGGGCCCTGAAGAATGCACTGTTTTTTTGATCCAGATCAATAGCCAAGCAAACACTTGGTCCAGTACCCCCAGAGATATCAATTGACTTGGAGGACTTTGTGTGACCGAGACTCTTATTTAAAGTTGCATAGCCACCATCCCCAAAGCAGAATACTTTGTGATGCTCTGCAACGTAAAATCATTTGACCGAAATTGTTCTGCAAGTACTTTAATCACTGCAGTACGCGTAGAAACATGACCGTTTTCAAAAACCATGATCCTGAAATCAAAACGGTTTCATATAGGACTATGAAAGGAGCATTTGTTCAATACTCAGTCTTACTGCAGAACATAGCCTGAAATTAAAATTGCAGCCACAGATTCTTGACAGAAAATTTAAAACCTTTCACTGTATCTGCTCCTCCAAACATCAAAGAGCCCTATATGCTTTGACACCGCATTAGAAGCAATGTTTTCACTCAGAATAACAGCACATGGCCAATAATGAGACCAAGTCTTATAGGAAGGACGCTTAAGGGGTAGGGTGTATCGAAAAAAACTTTTTTTCGAAATTCAATTTACTAAGTTGATAAAAAGTTGCCCCTACCTACCCACATATTCCACAAAAAATTTCAGTTTAATCAGAAATTGTTTAGGTGTTCCGCACGAGGCCTGAAGTTTGTGAATTTCTTCAAAAATTTGATTTTTTTTCTATTTTTTTTAATATTAGGAATAAATGTTAAAAATAATTCAAGTTGAAAAATGTACACCGCAAAGTCGGAGGACAAAATTGGGTTTGAAAAAAAGTATATTAAACAACATTTAAATCTCCCACATTTATTCTGAACTTACGCAATTTTCACCAAAACTAGCATTTTACAAGGCCGTGCGGGTTGGTTAAAAAATTGTTTATGAATGTGGAATCTAACTGAATTAACACTTGAAACTGGGATTCATCTGTGATTTATGTGAAGTAAAAAG